>SPJY01015242.1:4803030-4834943 GCA_005191435.1 Raddia distichophylla | reverse complement strand
TCTTCTCGTGGTCATCGACATATGGAGCCACTAAAGCTGCTTGCTTCAATACTGTGAAATGTGCTCCCCCTTAATGTGCATCTTTGGTCAAACCTCTCTAATTCAAATTTAAAAAATTGAAAAACTATATTTCAAATGTTCAAACTGTTTCATGTTGTCTCCTACTGCGAATTACACACCTAAAAAAAAACAAAAATTTATAGCTCCCGTTTGTGCTGACTCCTTTGTAAACTGAAGCTTTCCGGAGAAATTCAGACGGAAGTTTCATATTTCATGTGATCAATACGACGTCAAACGTTTTATTCGAATTTCAAATATGTTCATTTGAAAGTTTAAATTTTTTTATTCTCCACCATTCAATAATCGACACCTTCAGCTAAATTTTTTTAATCTTTTCACTAATAAAAAATAAAATCTAACAATTGAACATTAGTTAGTACATTAATTAAAACTATATATTCATATTATTCAATTCAAACAATTAAAAAATACCTAGGGAAAAAATTAACAAAAAGCAACTCTTGGCCATGTTAATTTCAAAATCACAGCAATTTTGAAAAAAGATTGAAATCAAATTTAAATAAAAGGGAATAGAACAAAACTGTTTTTAAACAAACAATATCGATGGCATAAATATGGCGGTCGATATTGAGACCCACTGTGACGACGGCTAACCGTCTAGCCGTCGACATTAGGAACGCCGTCAAGACTTCCCATGTCACCGTTAAATTTCCCCAATTAGTATCGACGGCGGAATATCGGGCCGTCGATACTAACGTCGATATGGATCAGTAACGACTGCTTAGTTATGGCCGTCGAGAGTATTTCATCTGTATCGACTGCTATTTTTTGGCCGTTGAGTTAGTTCTTGGCAGTCGAAGCTATTTTCGTTTTCTGTAGTGATTGTACTAGACTGATATACCAATATACCAACAACAAGTCGTCTACGTTTCTCACGCATGACGTCAGTTTACAATTTTTTTCGGGAAAAAAAGAAGTATGTCAATGTGGTTGGTTGGTCATATATGTATGGACTAGGTTGGTCAGCGCGCCCTGGCGCGCTGTGGGTGGTTAGCGTAAACTTACTTCTGCATTGTTTTGTCGTTAATATACTGTGCCAGGGGAAATGTGTGAAGAAGATATGATATGGGCTTGGTACGTGTAAATAGATTGATAAGCCTGAAAGAATTGTTCCCAAAATTTGTAAGCACTACTGCTACACTGCGGGCAAGCTTGGTGTTATATATGCAAGATCCTGAAAAACTTGGTAAGCAGGATTGTGCGGAAGCAACGCACAGGCGAAGAACTGGCATACATGGAAGCAAGCAACTGAACTCGGTAGGCATGAATTGCAACGCTGATGGAAAATAAACGCAAATTAATAACATAGGCCTGGTGAACGCATTTTTTGAGGAAAGCATTTGCATCATGTAAGTGGATTCCCCATAGAAGAGGAAACACGAACAGAGAAAGGGGAAACCATTGCGCATAGAAGAGAAAACAGGAATAAAGAAAGGGGAAAGCACTGCGAGAACAGGCTGCAAACATCGTATAATGTTTAGATTTAGCAAGCACGCCATATGAAAGAGAAAGCAGTTTATGCGTGCAGCTCATCCGACAAGCCGGTCATATGAGCAAGGAAGCAAGAACGGATTGTAATGAACTGGTAACCAATATCCGTTTGGGAAACAGCAGTATGGTAAAGAGGGAGTCAGAGAGATTGAAATAACAAGAAGCTTGGGCGGCGACAGGCGCAGCGCACAGACGCGCGTGGAAGAACAGCTGCGTCAAAGTGGCCGGCGTCGGGAGGACCAGCGAGGGCGCGGGGCCGTGGGAGAGCACGGGCGCCGGCGCGAACGGCGGGGGCGACGACGGCGGCGGGCAGGGCTGGAGGATTGGAAGCGTCGGAGAAAACAACGGGCGGCGCAGGAAGAGGATAAGCAAGGCCGCCACAGCACGTCCCGAGCAATCCAAGACGGTCAAGTGCGCACAACAGGTACGATCGGACGGCTGAGGTTGGGCCGAACAAGCTCAACGCTGGGGAAAACGAAAACGCGCCGTACAACGCGCGCTAGCGCGTAGTATATAAGAATGATAAATAAAAGTAGGCGAAAGCCGGGATGGGAAGAGACATGATGAGGATGACGGCAAGGGCAAGACGGGGATTTCGCGAGGAGGACACGAGCCTGGGATGCCACGGCTTGACGCTGGCGCGCGGGCCCGAGGTTCCCGCTGGGGTCCACCTGTAGGCGATCCTTAGGCGGGAGGCGAGGGGCACGGCTACGGGCGGCCTCTGGATCGCGACCGGTGACTCGGTCAACGCACAGATGGGCCCCACGGTCAATGTGATGGATCAACGCAGTAGCTGACAGGTGAGGGGGCTGCGGCGCTGCGCGTGGCTCCGCATGGTAGCGCGTGGCTGGTCTACCGCACTGTTGAGCTAGCATGCCACCGCGTTTAACAGTAAACGTCTGTAGATTACTGTAGGGGTGGAAACGAGCCGAGCCGAGCTCGGTCAAAAACGAGCCGAGCCCGAGCCGGCTCGCTACTTTCCCGAGCCCCAAATGTGGGCTCGGCTCGAGCCAGATAACACCTCCGAGCCGAGCCACGAGCCAGATAACACCTCCGAGTCGAGCCGAGCCACGAGCCAAAGACATTTCACGTTCAAAATATGGCAACGAGCCAAGCCGAGCCGAGCCGGCCCTAGCTCGGTCAGAAACGAGCCGAGCCCGAGCCGGCTCGATATTTTCCCGAGCCCCAAAAGTGGGCTCGTCTCGAGCTCGGTAACACCTCCAAGCCGAGCCGAGCCACGAGCCGCGAGCTTTTTTTCCAGCCCTAGATTACTGCGGCGCTGCGCCTACAGTGCGTGTCTAGCGGGCAACGCGCTAGTGCGTTGTATATAAGAATGATACTCTGTGCAATCAAGTTTACGGTACAATTACCGAACAACCGAACTATCAAAAGTTGTAAAAAATTCAGAAAAAAATTTATATATGTATTTCATTGTTTACTCTACCTATGTATGAAGTTTCAAAACAAAATTCATTTTATATTAAGAGTTATAAAAAAAACTGACAGCTTTGACGAGTTTAAATTGATAGAATTTTATCTTTTTTGTAACTTTCAATATAGGATAAATTTAAACTCGAAATTTTATACAGTGGTAGAGTAAGTTGAAGAGTATATCTACAAATTTTTTTAGAATTTTTTTATAACTTTTGATAGTTCGGTTGCATGATAATTACATCATAAATTTGATCGCATGGGATATGTTCCTGGTTCTTTTCAACTATCTCCCGTCCTAACCTAACCCTATCATTTCCCCTTCCCATATACGGAGTACCACGTAGCTGCCCAATCTGCGTCCCTGGCCGTCCGATCAAGCGACCGACGGCCCAACTCGCGGCACGCCGCCGAATTGCCTGGACGCGCGTCGACCGCCCAGCTCCGCCACCTGCGCCCTTCTACAGTAACGGCGGCAAGCTGTCCCCACCTCTTGGGTGCCACGCGCCACCCTTGCCCCCGAAATATTTTGCAAAAGCCCCTCCGAAATACCAAAATTTCCGTTGACAGGCTCTGCCAGTGCTGCCTGCTCTGAGGCAATTTCCATCCAGGCCCTCCAGGTTTCTCGCCCCAAACACCGCGGCCCTTTTTGTCTTTGCAGATACATCCGTACTTCGACTGAAATTACCCGCAGTGCCACCGCACAGGGCACCCCCCAAACCGTCGCGCCGCCCCCACCCCCACCCCCGTTCGTGGGATACACAGGCCGAAGCCCAAAAGACAAGGTGACGCAGCACCGGGAGACACAACAGTGTCTGGTCGCCTCTTGTTTCAACTATTGTGATCAACTCATAAAGCATTTGGACTTGTGACCGGATCCATTGGAAGGGTCTCGTCGAGGGCTTCTTTGTAATGTACATGAAGTTGCCGCTCCTCCTACCGCCGCCACTCCTTCCTGCCGTCGACCCGGCCACGGCGGCTGCTACCTCACCACGCCGGCCCTCCCGACGGCGCCTCCGTCCCAGCCCGCCGCCGCCGCCGAAGCGTCTTGCCGGCGCTGATCCGGCCTCACCGACCGCTCTTTCACCATGTCGCCCCTCCCAACGCCGCCTCCGTCCCACTTGGACGTCGCCGCCTCTTCCCGCCCCGGATCCGCCCGCGGGAACCGCTACCTCCGCGCGCCACCCCTCTTACACTGCTACACCAATACAACGAGGGGATTTTAAGGTAACCTGATGTGCATTATGCTTTCTAATTTCATACACATGTTCAGATGTGCAATGCTCATTTTTTCCTTTGGTTTTTGAACTAAAATAGGCTGTTAATATGGTACATATGCTGAAACAACCGAAGAAACTGATCACTGAATATACGTAGTTGCATGCCTGTGTACTTTCTTGGTTTTTAGACACTCATCTCAGGTGTAATATGTGTTTATCTTTTATCAAGCCTAACGAGGCTGGCATCAATGAAGATGGCATATCGGAGTTGCGATACATATTTAGATAATGAGCTTTTGTCATGTAGCAATAATTTTAGGCCCATATCTTGCCTTCCAGATTTCTGCTTTACTTTTGTCATGCAGCAATAACATTAGGTCCATATCTTGCCTTCCAGATTCCTGCTTTCATGTACTATATGTGACACTAAAATATCACTTATAGCATCAATGGTAAAACATTCAAATAGCTTAAAAAGCTAACGATTCCTGTTTGGCAAAACTAATGTTCATACATGATGGCTTCCATACTACCATAATTGATAAATATGTTCCTTTCTATAGAGATCACAAATTACAGAGAACTGCAATAGTCATGTTTTTTAATCACAGATTTTGTTCTCTTCTTATCGTAGTGCTAAACTAGAATGATGGTTTACTCCTAATGAGAGTGATATTTCCCTTCTCATTACTAATATAAAATGACCTTGACAATGGCATGACAAACAAATGTGTAAACCTGAATTTTGCATAAATGGTAGAATGGAACACTCAGGTGCTACTAGGAGCAGACAGGTGCAGATTTCTTCATTTTCTTTTGCCTCGGTCAAGCTAATTACGATGTACTGATTTATATGTATCTGTGCTCCTGGCTGAACATTTTCGCAGTTGATCTTTAGTTCTGACACTCATTAGATGAAGGAAACAATCATTTTTATATTATCTTATCCATACTTACTGCTTCATATCTCTTAAGGAAATTCCGGCTGCTTTTGGTTCATTCAAATCTTCATGTGCTGCTGGCCTGCTGCAAATGCAATTTACATTAGGCAGTCAGACAATCTAACAGAGTGGCATACTGCTTTCGTCGGCCACGCGTGCTGATCTTTGCGGCAATAGGTAGGGTTGCTGATCTTTGCGGCAATAGGTAGGGTTCTGTGATCTTAGTTTGCTTGCTGCGATAAGCGGTTGCGTCAGTGTTTTTTCTTGCTTTATTTTGCTATGAATATTGCTGTTGTGTATGCGGTCCCTGCACACGTTTTTTCCTTAGTAGGCAGGATTGTTTCGCATGTGTAGCTGTTGATTTATTTAGTTTGTGAGCTGTTTGTTTCCTAGGTTTAGGATGTTTTGCATTTGGTTCGTACATGGCAGATGGCAGCTAAACTAGACCTTTCATGTTTTGCCTTTACCTGAACCATGTATTGTCACATACTGCAATAGACTGTCTCTTTTTGGAAGCTTTGCTTTCTATGATTGTTTTTAGCATCAGCCTGTAAAATTGCTTAATCATGTATGCACATGTTGACTTTTGTGTGCCATTGCTGAAGATTCAGTGTGCTTGCAGAGATGGCTTCATTTCGTTTTGGGTGATGTTATGTCTCTTTACAATTATGGCTTGCTGTGGACATGTCTTTGTTTCTGTGCTTATGTGTTTGTAGAGATGAGTTTATTTTGTTTTTGATGATATCATATATATTTCATTACAACTATGGCCTGGTGTAATTATCGCTTCCGTTTTCTTTCTTCTGTTTTGATGCATATTGCTATTTTCACTTTAGCCAAATATATTTGGTTCCTTTTTTCCAGTTCAGTGCATTTGAAGTTTAAGAAAATGTTATTTTCTATGCTTTTCTGATAGCTAAATAGGAATCTTCAGTGTTTAGCTTATTAATTTTTCTATAAAATGCTGAATTGTTCATATGTTTAACAGGTTATGGATGAAGGGAATTCACCGCAACAAGGATACAATAAACAGATAAAGGGAATTTATGTATCCAGAAAAAGCAAACGATTACAATAATTTATTTAATCTAGACAGATCATGTACTTTTTGTAATTTCAATGGCTCCCATACAACAAAGTAATTTCCATTCTTTTATGCTTCTGCATCATAAATAACATAGCATGAAGTTTTCTTCATAAGTTACCTTATGTGTTGTAGGACATTCCATGCCCTATATATTCACACATATTAACTGCAATTACTGCAAGTACTACAAGCCATTTACTTCCATGCTACTCCTAGCCTAGCATATTGATATGGTGGTTTCTGAACTGCATGGAGCAACAGGAATTCTGACCTGATGGAGATATTTTTGCTTCTCAGCTGCAGATGCAGAAAGGATTGTAGATGAAGTTTCTTTGCTTGCGGGAGGAAATGCTGTTGGTCCTAAAAAGGTATACCTTGTTCTGTATAGGTGAAAGGATCCTAGGCCGAGAGAGGAGGTGAATCGGGTATTTCAAATTTTATGCTTAAGGGTTTTTCTTGATTTGTTAGCCAATTTAGGAACCGCTATCGATTGAATCCAACAACGCTAGTCACGGAGAGACACAAGCGACTACTAGGCGGCTCGAAGGCTCGCTCACACAATCGGCAATGCGGAAGTAGTAGTGCAAGGTAAAGGGTCAAAGACTGCAAACCGGGTTTTTTTATCGAGGTTCGCCACCCCAACGAATGAGTGACTACGTCCTCGTTGAGGAAGCTCCGACGAATGAAGCCGGGACTCTCTCGTCCCTAATCCTCAATCCACTAGTGGTTGCTCCTTTACCAACGAATGGCCGAGGCAAGCACCAAACCCCCTCACAAGTCGGTGAGTTCTCCCACAAGCGGAAGCTCCTCACGACCCGTACCCATGCCTCCAACACATGAAGACGCTAGCACCCCCAACAAATGGTGGTGACCCTGGACACCCGAGGGTTTCCTCGTCGACGATGAACGAAGACAAAGCACTCTCAACGAATGGAAGTGACCTCCAACGAATGGAGGGTTTTCTCCCTCGCCTCCAACGGATAAAGACGATGCACCCAACGAATGGGTGACCCCCAGCGGATGGAGAGTTTACGGCAACAAAGGTTGGTGAAGAGGAAAAACACGACTATGGCAAGACCAAGGCGCGGCGGTGGCTATCTCCCTCCGGCAACGAAGACCCAAGAAGCAAATCAAAGACCAACTCACCTCACCGTCTCCTCACACACCATGGTGGCCAAGCTTCCACCTATGGGTGAAGGTGAAATCCAAGGGGATGTGGTGGAGGAGAGGTAGGGATACCTTTTTCTTCCACCCTTTCTTCCTCTCCCTCTCTCCCTCTTCTCTCAAGCACACATGGGGGCTAGGGTTCCCACCATGGGAGAGGCTCTCTCAAGCTCTTTGGGGCTATGGGTGACTGCAAATGAAGCTCTGTCCACCCTATCCCGAGCTAGGGGACACATATATATAGACCCCCTTCGGAATCCCCGAGATTGGACACTTGGACGGCTGAGATTGGCTGCAGGAAATTTGGACAATGTAGATTCAGCCTGACCGGACGCGTCCGGTGGAACCAAACCCTAGCGGCTCAAGGTGCACGAAAGGTGTTCGACACTATGCCGCGCCCATTTCTAACACTTAGCTGTTTTTCTGTCTTGCCTTCACCCGACACATCCTATGACTGGACGGACGCGTCCGGTCCCATCGAGGCTAGGGAGAGGGATCTGCTGCCCGAAATAATTAGCTCAGCGGACGCGTCGTTCTTACCAGCGGACGCGTCCGGTGGGGATATTTAAATCCACCAGGGACACAGGGGCTGCGGGCCAAATAATTCCCAGCCACCGCACGCGTCCGGTCACATACCGGACGCATCCGGTGAGCCTGGCTTGGCTGCCCCCAACTCAAGTTCTCTTCTCTCACTCCTGTTTCCGCCTAGGTTTCGATTTTAGGTCTTTGACGCTTTGTGGACTTGGCGGGAACTTTTGGACGGCCTCGACGGGAAGTTTCGCGCCTCAGGAAAATATCTGGCTATGAAGACTTAGCGGCTACGAAACCCTGGGCAGGTGAACACTCGGAACACTTGATTCGGACAGCTGTAAAGGGACACTCCAAGACTTACTCTCTACACAAGCTACCCCCGGGAAACTTGGCTATTCTCGAACTCGCTCGAATGCTCAGGAAGTGATAAGATTAGCAGACTCAGAGTGCTAAGTGGAACCTAGCTGCCAGAGAGAAGACTGCCGCCTAATACCAGACTTGAGCTTGCCAACACACACACAAGAGAAATAGAAGAACTATAAAATTAAAATCCTTAATCTTGTGTTGTCTTGATCATGTTGTGTCATCAATCCCCAAAACCACATACCATAGGCATATGGTCTTACAATCTCCTCCTTTTTGGAAATAACAATCTCCTCCTTTTTGGAAATTGATGACAACACCTGCAAATCTATCTCAAAGAGCAACAACGAGCAACTATATGCAGGGATTAGCTCAAAAACAAGATACCGCTTGATCATACTACTTTGAGCAATCACATGATCATATGAGCAATATAGGCCAAATGAATGGAATGAAATGCATAGCACTACAAGGCTCCCCCTAGATCAATGCACAAAGATACCACCTGAAATGCCCAAAATGATGATACCAATTGAAACTAACAAGCACATACTCCCCAATGGCATCATAGCATCAAGCAAAATACAATTCTTCCCCCTCATCTAGTAGGACAAGCAAGATAGATTTGTGTAATTCTCTCCCTTTGGCATCAAGACCCAAAAAGAACAATCTCTCCCAAAGCAATGTATGTGCACTACTCCTAATTTTCTTTAGTTCATGCTCCCCCTTAATGCATGAACCATCTAGTGAGCTTTGGGAGTTATACAAGACTCAAGTACACCTATCATTTCAACATATTTCACAATTGAGCATTGTTGGTGTATGCTACACCGGGGTGCCCTCTCCACCGCTGTCATGTGGGCCCTGAGGCACAAGAGTTGGAAGGAAAGTCTTTACAGAAAGCTTAGCTCATCGCATGGTGGACAAACGGGCGATCAGGCCCCATCACCAGGCGGTGACCAGGCCACGTGGCGCCTCGGCGTGCAGGCGGGCGATCAGACCCCAGCGCCGAGCGGCCAGGCCACGTGGCGCCTCGGCGTACAGACGTGCGATCAGACCCCAGCGCCGGGCGGCCAGGCCACGTGGCGCCTCGGCGAGCAGGCCACGTGGCACCTCAGCGTGGAAGCGGGCGATCAGACCCTAGCGCCGGGCGGCCAGGCCACGTGGTGGCTCGGCGAGCAGGCCGTGTGGTGCCCTGGCGAACAGGCGGGCGGTCAGGCCCCAGCACCAGGGCGGGAGAGCAGGACACGTTGCTGGTCAGGACAGATGGAGGGCGTTTGGGCCCCACTGTCAGCCGACCATGGGAGAGCATGAGGAGGAAGCTTCCCCTTGAAGGCTCCTCTCCGATCGCGCCAGATCAAGGACATTAAATGCAAATGACCCGGCGTGGAGCAGCGAGGGATATAATTGCCATCCCTGCGGAGGCATCAGGAGCATTGTAGCCGTCCCGTCCGCACTACGCGAGGCAAGGGGAGAGGCTAAGACGGCGTGCTCCGACCTGTCTCATCCGATGTACCCCTTGACATGACGTGTCAGGCGGCGGCGTAGATAGAGAAGCTGGGGAAGAAGTAGTGGCTACAATAGCTACGATTGGACTGATTACTGTAACTTTCCCTCTCCACTTGTGTCCGGTACCATGATATATAAGGGACACCTGTGTGGGGGGAGAGGGGGACGGACCCTCGGGAGAGAGGACTCTGTATACTGTTTTCCACCCATAGCAGAAACTCAAGCAGGAGTAGGGCTATTACCCACATTGGGAGCCCGAACCTGGGTAAACCTGGTTGTCTCTTGGGTGTTCTTGCTCAGTTCATCAGCGGGAGAGGAGAGGCGAGCTTAGCTGCGAAAACCCCCTATACCGAACTCCATATCACCTCTGAACGGTTCTGTCTGGTTGAAATACATCGACAAGCATTACTAGGTCATTTAGTCACAATGAGTAATAAGAGCCATTAAGCAATGATGTTCAAGTGATTATAAGACCTAGAGCAAGGTTAGGTGTAACATAGCCAAAGGAATCGCATGATTGGTCAATTACTCCATATGGTGACCACTAAGTACTATAGAGCTAGAGCATGTAAGCAGATCACATAGTGTTACCATCGAGCTACAAGAGATTAAAAGCAATTTTGGTTGAGCATTTTATAGATTTTTTAAATAAGCAACACTTGCTTTCTTTTCACAACTTTTGCCGTTGTCTCAAGCCTTTGTCGACACAACCCAGCATGACACTGAAGGTATATGTCTTGGTCATCCAAAGCTCCCCCTACGTTCATGCCTAAGTGCAATGACAAGCCATCTCATCGGGGAGTATTGGTGAGATAATATTCAGCAAGTTTTTCATTTTTGCTCAACATTTCATAAAAAGTTCTCTAGTTAGCATATCAAGCATCACAAGTAATAAGCAACACTGCTAGTCTAGAAGTACTAGGTCAACCACAAGAGTAGACCAATCTTAGTGATACAAGAGGCTATGATCAACCTAGCACTAGTTCTAAGAATTCCATTTAGCACATGTATTTTATTTAAGCGCATATTGAGCAAGTGACAAAATGATCCAATAATGACTCTCAAGTTCATATGAAAGAACAATAAACATAACTCGAAAGCAAGTATAATAACCAAAGCTCACAAATAGTCACATGCCCTATGTACGTGGTATTATAACGGGACCACTCCCGAAGCCATGTCTCAAGCCGTGTTTGACCTATCTAGTATGTTCAATTCATTTCTTAATTTGTAAAATCGTGCCTCGTCAAGTGGCTTAGTGAAAATGTCAGCAAGCTGGTCTTCCGTCCTCACATGTTCGGGCACAATGTCACCCTTCATCACGTGATCCCGAAGGAAGCGATGACGGATACCAATGTGCTTGGTGTAAGAATGTTGGACCGGATTGTTGGCAATCTTCACCGCGCTCTCATTGTCACACAACAAAGGCACATGGTCAAGTTTAGCCCAAAGTCAAACAACGGCTGTGTCAAGAATAGCAATTGAGTGCAACTACTCCCTGCCGATATATACTCTGCCTCAGTGGTAGATAGCGCCACGGAATTTTGCTTATTTGAAACCCATGACACAAGACATCTTCCTAGAAAGTGACAGGCCCCTGAAATGCTTTTCCGATTAATTTTGCATCTGGCATAATCTGAGTCAGAATAGTCAAGGAGCTCAAATAGCACACGCTTAGGGAACCAAAGTCCTATGCTTGGTGAATGTTTGAGATATCAAAAAATCCTTTTCACCGCAGTCAAATGCATTTCTCTAAGCGAGTCCTGGAACCTAGCGCACATGCACACACTAAAATGATATCCGGTCTAGAAGCAGTCAAGTAGAGCAATGCACCAATCATAGAGCGATAGAGCTTGGGATCGGCGTGCATACCTTCGGTGTTGAGGTCCAAGTGCCTATTTGTTCCCATGGGCGTCCTGATGGGCTTACAATCCTGCATGTCAAAGTGCTTCAACAAGTCTTGGGCGTACTTCTCTTGAGAGATGAAGGTGCCTGTCTTGAGCTGTCTGATTTGAAATCCCAACAAGAAACTCAGCTTGCCCATCATGGACATTTCAAATTCTTTAGCCATCATCTCACTGAACTTTGTGCTCAAGGCTTCATTGGAGCTCCCAAAGATAATATCATCAATGTACACTTGACATATAAACAAGTCTTCTTCCACTACCTTGGCGAATAGAGTGGTGTCCACTCTTCCAACCTTGAAGCCCTTCTGAGTGAGGAAGTCCTTGAGATGTTCATTTCATGCCCTTGGAGCTTGCTTGAGGCCATACAGAGCCTTGGATAGCTTGTAGACATGATTGATGTGCTGAGGATCTTTAAACCCTGGAGGCTGCTCGACATAGACCAGTTCATCAATGTAGCCATTCGAGAAAGCACTCTTTACGTCCATCTGCTTGAGCACAATGTTGTGGCAGGTTGCAAAAGCCACAAGAAGCCTGATGGCATCCAACCTGGCTACTGGAGCATATGTGCCGTCACAAGCAATGCCCTCAATCTATATAAAGCCTTGAGCCACAAGTCTTGCTTTGTTGCGCACAACCACACCAAACTCATCTTGCTTATTTTTGAAGACCCATTTGGTACCAATGACATTGCAGTCAGAAGGTCTCTCTATTAGTGTCCAGACCTTGTTCTTCTCAAAGTTGTTGAGCTCTTCATGTATGGCATTGATCCTGTCGGCATCCTCCGGTGCCTCCTCGACCCTCTTGGGCTCAATCATTGATACAAAGGCCTGGTGCTCCCATACATTTGCTGTCCTTGACCTAGTCTGAACTCCACGTGTCAGGTCCTCAATCACTTGTTCCACTGGATGGTCTCTGGTAATGGTGTGATGTTGCTTGACAAGCTGTGGTGTTGTATCCACTGTCTCAACATCGGACTCACTGGTTGTCTCTGGCTGTGGTGCACTCTCTGAGCTGTCTCTCTGGGGTGAGAATCCCCTGAGTCTGAGCTATCCCTCTGTGATGAGACTCCCCTGAGTCTTGCACTGGCTTAGGTGTGGCTGGTGGAACTGGGACTGACCTCTCTGAAGCAGCAATTGGTCTCACATCTTCCACCTCCAAGTGTTCAACAGCTCTGGCCAGAGGCTTATCACACACGTCATCCAAGTTCTCGTGCTCACCTTGGCTCCCATTGGACTCATCGAACTTGACATCACAGGTTTGTTCTACCAAGCCGTTTGCTTCATTGAACACTCTTAACATGTGACCTTTGGATGAGTATCCCAAGAATATACCGGTATCACATCTGCTCTGAAACTTGCCTAAGTGCTGCCTCTTCTTGTAGATGTACACCTTGCACCCAAACACCCTGAACTAAGACACATTCAGGCGCCTCCCAACCAGCAGCTCATAGGAGGTCTTCTTCAGGAGCTTGTGCAGGTATAGCCGATTGATCACATAGCAGGCAGTGCTGATTGCTTCAGCCCAGAACAGGTCAGAGTTATTGTATTCATTGAGCACTGTGCGAGCCATCTCGATAAGTGTCCTGTTTATCCTCTTAGCCACCCTATTTTGCTGAGGAGTGTAGGTGGTTGAGAATTGATGTTCAATACCTAGCTCATCATAGAAACACTGAACATTGGTATTAGTAAACTCACTTCCATTGTCGCTTCTCACCCTTTTCACGGAGCAGTCAAAAACATTTTGAGCCTTTTTCACAAACTTTTTGAAGGCCTCACCAACTGGGGTTTTGTCATGAAAGAAGAACACCAAATCATCCAAATGACTAGACAATACAAATTCCCCCCGAGACTCACATAGGAGGTTGGCCCAAAGAGTTCCATGTGTAAAAGCTCTAGTGGACGTGAGGTGGACTTGACACTCTTTGCGGGGTGTGGATTGGCAACTTGTTTGCCGGCTTGACAAGCACTACACAACTTATCCTTCTTGAATTTGACATCCTTTACCCCAAGAACCAACTCATTTTTCACAAGCTTTTTTATATTTGCCATGCCAACATGCCCAAGCCGCCTAAGCCAAAGCCAACCAAGAGAGACTTTAGCCATTAGACAGGACGAGATGAATAAGACAGGCGAGTGAAAATCCACAAGGTACAAGTTTTGGAATCTAAAAGTTTTGAAAACCACTTTTTTATTTTGATCCAAAACGACCATCTCCTTGGATGAGAAATGATAATGGAATCCCAAATCACATATTTGGGCGACAGAGAAAATTATAATTCAAAGTTTGAACAAGGAGAACATTGTTATGTGTGAGTTCAGAAGATATAGCTACCTTGCCGGAGCCTGCGACCTTGCTTTTGCTACCATCTCCAAAGGTGACCTTCTAGGGGATGTTCCCATCTTCCCCCAATGAGGTGAACAACCGGGGTTTGCCGGTCATATGCTGCGTACAGCCGCTGTCGATGACCCATTGGCGACCTCCACTCCGGTAGTTCACCTGCCCAACAAGAGAGAGTCAATTTTGTGACTCAAAGACCCGTTTGATGGGTCCTCGAGGGTTAGGCATAACAGGAGCAAGTACATCATTGACTGTAGACTTTAGCACCCAAATTTGTGACTTGTGCTCATATAGCCAAGAGGGTCCAATGAATCTAGTAAGGAGTCTACCCATCTCATCTGTCTTGAGCATGTAGTTGTCATCCACTATCTCAACATGCATTCTCCTTGGGTTCACTTGCCTAGGTCTATCTTGTGGTGGAATGTGTGGCCTATTGTGAGTGAACCTAGAGCTATTCCACACAAACTGAGACCTATCATTTCTAGGAGGTGCTTGATGCACAGGAATGAATCTACCTTGCCTTCTACCAAATTGTGGCTCATTGTTGTAGTTGATCCTAGGAGGGGCTTGATTGGTGTAGTCATAGTGCCTAGATTGTCCTTTCCAATTGTTGTGATACCAAAGACCCTGCCACATGTTTTGTCTAGGTGGAGGAGCTTGCCTAGCAAAGTGAGTGTGAGACTGACCTTGACCTTGCCAACCCAAGTGTCCAGCAGAGGGACCGTGCCAAGTGTTATGAGTGGGCTTCCTAGGGTATGCATGATGTGAGTATTGCCAACTATGGTGATAGGTGTGACCCCTAGGATTGCCATGCCAAAAGTTTTGCTTGTTGGTAGATGCTCGAGGAACAAAAGGTCTCTTCTTTCTCCCCTTGGGCTTCTGGGGAGTAAACCCCAAGCCGCTCTTGTTAGAGACACCCTTTTGTTCCTTGAGAATCTTGTCCAAAATAAGACTCCCTTCATGACACTTGATTATGCCCTTTTCAAACTTAGCAAGTTGTGCCTTAAGCTCAGCATTCTCTATGGCTAACTCCCTAGCAGCTAGTGCATTCAGGCAATGATCAGGATCACAAATATTTGAGCTACTAGAAGTACCACTTGAGCTAGAAGCAATCATGGTAAGGTCAATCAAATCATCACAGCTAGTAGAAGTGTTAACCATAGCAGGAGCATAAAAAATAGCAAGATAATCATCCACAACAGTCAAAGCATGAGGAACAGGCAAAGCAACCGGCAAAGCATCCGGCACTACAGAATTCTTAGCAAGCAATGATTCATTTTCAGCTCTAAGCTCATGGAACCTAGCAAGGAGATCATCTATTGACATTTGCAAAGCATCACGTTTAGTTTCAAGTTCTTTATTCTTTTCCGTCAATTGGTGATTGAATCCTTGCAACATATCACTATCATTTTCCATGCCATCACACTTAGCAACTAGTTCACTATTCTTAGCAAGCAATCAGGTATTTTCTTTGTCAATCTTAATGAGGAGACAAATGAGCACTTCCTTAGGTGGTGTGCCAGAATCAGAGTCAGAGTCAGATACCTCATCTGTAGGGCGAGCCATGACGCATCTTGGTGGAACCTCCAACACAGCAGGTGCTTCGATGTCGGAGCTCCAACCAGCATCGTCATCCACTTGAGCCACTAGACATGTCGGTGAGAAAGCCGGAGGAGGTGGTACATTCTGAGTGATAGCCAAGCTTGCAAATCCTTGAGCATTTGACTCATCCTCTTCTTCAGCTGAGGCAGCAGACTCACTGGAGCTATCATCGGTCACCCATTCACCGACGAAAGCCTGTCTCTTGCCGGTCTTGGTGTAGCTCTTGAACCTGGACTTGTAGATACGTCTACCCTTATCCTTCTGCTTGGGCTTTTCCTTCTCAGTGTTGTCGTTATCTTTCTCCTTATGCTTTCCTTTTCCTTTGTTAGGGCACACTGATGCAATGTGGCCCTTCTGTTGGCACTCATAGCATTGGAGTGATGCAAATGAGTTCTTGTTCCCTATGTGATCAGTCAAGCTTCTCTTCCTTCCGCCTATGTTGTGCTTCCTCAACACAAGTGCCAGGTCTTCTCCAAAGCTATCCAAGGGTGAAGTAGTCCTGGAGTTGCTTGCCTTAAGAGCAATCACTTTGTTCTTCTCCGGTGGGGCTGGAACTTGTGGCTCAGTCATGAGCATCTCGTGAGCAGAGAGCTCTCTCAATAGTGCTGTGGGAGATAGCTTGGCCAAATCTCCACTGTTGGAGAGGTAGGTGATGATGTCCTGGAACTCTTGTCTTGGTAGCACCCGGATCATTTTTCTGCAAACATCAACATCCTCCAAAACACAGCCGAGCCCCTTGAGCTCATTAACTATTGTGTTAAGCCTAGTAAACATGCTATTGGCAGATTCATTTGGAAGCATCTTAAACTGATCAAATCTTACCTTAAGCGCAACTAGCTTTTCTTCCTCAACGGCTGAGGTACCCTCATGTATCTCTACTAGTGAGGTCCAGATTACATGAGCAGTCTCTAGGTTGCTAATGTGATCAAATACTTCCATGCTTAGCCTTGAGAAGATAGCATTGATCGCTTTAGCGTTCACCTCTAGTTTCTCAATTTGCTGGACTGTGGGAGGAGTGTCATTGGTAAGTTTGAAACCTAGAGGTGACTCAACAATTTTCCAAACCTCATACCCAAGGGACAGAAGATATATCCTCATACGAGCTTTCCAAAATGCAAAATTTGTGCCACTAAAGATAGGGATTCTATTTGAAGCAACACTACCCCGTCGGCCATCTCTAAGCGGTTAAGCTACTCTAGAGATCCTAGCTCTGATACCACATGTAAGGATCCTAGACCGAGAGGTGGGTGAATCGGGTATTTCAAATTTTAAGCTTAAGGGTTTTTCTTGATTTGTTAGCCAATTTACGAACCCAAGCTACCGATTGAATTCTAGAATGCTAGTCATGGAGAGACACAAGCGACTAGTAGGCGGCTCGATGGCTCGCTCACACAATCGGCAATGCGGAAGTAGTGGTGCAAGGTAAAGGGACAAAGAGTGCAAACCAGGATTTTTACTGAGGTTCGCCACCCAACGAATGAGTGACTACGTCCTCGTTGAGGAAGCTCCAACGAATGAAGTTGGGACTCTCTCGTCCCTAATCCTTAATCCACTAGTGGTTGCTCCTTTACCAACGAATGGCCGAGGCGAGCACCGAACCCCTCACAAGCTGGTGAGTTCTCCCACAAGAGAAAGCTCCTCACGACCCGTACCCACGCCTCCAACACATGAAGACGCTAGCACCCCCAACGAATGGTGGTGACCCCGGACACCCGAGGGTTTCCTCGTCGACGACGAACGAAGACGAAGCACTCCCAACGAATGGAAGTGACCTCCAACGAATGGAGTGTTTCTCCCTTGCCTCCAACGAATGAACACGATGCAAGCAACGATTGGGTGACCCCCAACGGATGGAGGGTTTGCGGCAACGAAGGTTAGTGAAGAGGAAAAACACGACGGTGGCAAGACCAAGGCGTGGCGGTGGCTATCTCCCTCCGGCAACGAAGGCCCGAAAGCACCCACCAGGGGATGGCCCAAGTCGGCTACACCTGGTCGAGTACCAGTCGGACTACAAGGAAGACTTGCCCGACAAGGAAACACCTAAAAGAGGAAAATGTCCCCGTATGTAAGGAGACCCCAATTGTAAACCGAAGAGCCTACGCGCGTATGGTAGTATAGACGCAAGATTCCACCTAGAGTAGGACTCCTAGTCGTATCCAAGTAGGGAACTTCCCTATAACCCGTACCCCCTCTACTATATAAAGGAAGGGGGTTGGGACCCTTAGACAGATCTCATATCCCAAGCAACACATACGATCATACGATCTCGCCTCATATTCTCGAGATGCAACAACCTTGTAATCGAGAATCCCCTATATAATCCCAGAGCACAGGACTAGGGTATTACCTCCACCGTGAGGGCCTGAACCTGTGTAAAAAAGTCTCCCTGTCTTGTGCTACCATCAAGTCGAGGATCTTGGCAACCCCATATAATTTCATTGCCGATAAGTACCCCCTGAGATACAAACGTTGACAGTTGGCGCGCCAGGTAGGGGGGCGTCAAGATCATCTTCGTCAAGCTTGATGGCTCCGTTCGACCAGTCGGTCATCGTCTTCGCGCCAGGTCAAGCCTTCCGCTTCGGGAGCCTCGACTTTGTCGCAGATCAGATTGGCAAGCTTCATCTCTCAGATCGTGAAGAGATCCATTCAGAGGACAGTAGCGTCACCTCGCTTACGTTCCCGTTCGGGCTAGAGAACTCCGTGGCTGGTTACTCTCGAGTGATTAGCCAAGGACCTCAGTTCGGCTGTGGATCGAACTCTCGTGAGGAATCACATGCTTTCCTGGGTTCGAACACGTTCCAGTCTGGGGGAGTAAACACTCTGCAACATGGGTATCCCTTCAGGTCTTGGACCCCTGTTGCCACCTACGTGTGCAATCGCTCGAGACTTGGAAAAGGAACCAGTCAGGTAGATAACAATCAACCACTGGGCGTTGTCATCGAGGATCAAGTTCAAGAATTCCCTCAAG
Organism: Raddia distichophylla; assembly: GCA_005191435.1. Lineage (NCBI taxonomy): Eukaryota > Viridiplantae > Streptophyta > Magnoliopsida > Poales > Poaceae > Raddia > Raddia distichophylla. The sequence continues at coordinate 4,816,311 of SPJY01015242.1, read as the reverse complement.
AAAGTGTCATCAACGAGTATCAAGAGGAGAATTCCTGGCAGGTGGGGGTCATCGGAGGTGGCCATCCCATTGGGCAAAGCGAGCAAGTTAGCCTGTCCGACTAGGACTCCGAGTCTGAGGACAGTATTGGAAATTCCGCTTATCAAGGAAATTCTGCCTTTCGTGGAGTCTTCCTTATGGAAGGAGATCCAGAAACAGATTCTGCTCACGCAAGGCGGGTGAAACAAGAACAACAACAACAACAGCAAAATCAACAATAGCAGCAGAATTTAGCTGGTGTTTCGCCAGCAGCCGCAGCCACAGACGAGGTCATACCGCCTACCAACAACAACAATCAGAACCAAGCTCTTCGACAAAGAGGACGTCAAGTCAACCAGGATATACTGATGGCAAAGCTGGGAGAACATGATGTTTATCATACGCCTCAGTAGAATGTCCTAGCTTCAAAAGCTATGCTCGATACCCTAGCGGCAACGCTCCCAGCGGGCAACCCAGCTACGCCTGTCCTGGCCAAAGTTACAGCTATGATGCAAGCAGCTGCCGTCCAATAGAACGAAGCACCTCAACCATCTCGGACGGCTGGTCATACTGCAAGCAGTCGAGACCCTGTGAACCATCAGCCTGCTGTTTCAGTTCACAGTCGGCTAAATTCGAGGAACAGGGGAGGAATCGTTCCAACAGACCGTGATCTCCATGACGACCTTAACGCTCGGCGGAGGGAACGGAGTGCAGCAGATCAGCATCAGCGGGATGAGCAACAAGCAGAAAGCCACAACAACCAACGGAATAATGATCGAGCCCGAAGCCCCGGTGATCGGCGTGATAATCACGGCGGTCGACACAGACAAGGCCAAAGGCGAGATAGGACACCACCGCGGCATCGTTCGTCGCAGCGTGACAGAACTCCACCTCGTCACCCTTCACCTCGGTGCGACAGGGTCCCGCCAAGGCGTGCCTTGGATAGGATTCGTGCGTTCTGAGAGGAGCTTCGTGTTGTGGAGTGGCCTGAGGGGTTCAGCCCTAAGGGCATCACAAAGTTTGATGGGAAGCGAGACCCAGAGACATGGCTGCAAGTTTACACGCTGGCAGTAAGAGCGGTAGGAGGAAATCAAAAGGTGATGGCAAACTACCTGCCTGTTAGCCACACTCCCAGCGTGCAAACGTGGCTAATTGGACTTTCGGAGGGTTCCATTGATTCATGGGAGGATCTCCAGGAGCATTTCATTGCCAACTTCCAGGGCACTTACGAGAGGCCTGGGAGCAGGTGGGAGATCAACCAGATTGGACAGAAGAAGGGCGAAACTCTCCGAGATTTCATCAGACGCTTCACTCAGAAGAAGAATCAAATTCGAGACATTTCCGAACAGACGGTCATTGATGCTTTCTACAAAGGATGCAAATACCCCAATCTAGTTAACGAGATGTCACTCCACTACCCAAAATCAGTCCGAGAGATGTTTGCTCTGGCTGATCGGCATGTCGGTGAAGAGGAGGCGCTCATCAATCATGGGATTGACACAGGAAGCACTCCAAAGCAGAAGAAGCAAAACAGTGAGTCAGACATGCAGAAGGACAAGAAGCGCTAGGGGGATGATACGGTCGCGTATGCAGAGCGCAGTCGGCCTAAGCCTCCCAGCGACAATGACTTCAAGAAGGTTATGGACGCTCCATGCCCTTTCCATCCTAAGGGAAGGCACTCGGCCAAGGATTGTACCATACTTACCAAGTTTGCAGAGACAAGCAAGCAGCAAGACATTGACAAGGATGATCCTAATAACAAGCCGGATGGATAATTCCAAAACGCAGCTAGAGAGATCAACTAAATATTTGGGGATCGGATGCATATGAGTCACAGCGGAAGCAAAAGCTTACTACTCGGGAGATCAATGCAATCATGCCGGTGACCCCCTAATATCTACGTAGCTCGGAGAATCCAATTACTTTTGACCGTTCCGACCACCCAGACCGCGTACTGTTTCTTGGAAGCTATCCCCTGGTGCTTGATCCAGTCGTCCACGGCATCAGGCTCAAGAGGGTACTAGTTGATGGAGGAAGCGGCTCAAACGTTCTTTTCGTCAAAACTCTGGACGACATGAAGATCCCGCGTTCTGAATTAAGGCAAGGATCGTCGCCATTCCGCGGGGTAATCCCCGGGACTTCGGCAATACCACTCGGTCAGATCTCTCTGCCTGTGACATTTGGGACAAAGGAGAACTTTCGCACAGAGTACCTAAGCTTTGAAGTGGCCGATTTTGAGACGGCATATCATGCTATCTTAGGAAGGCCAGGTCTTACCAAATTTATGGCTGTCCCAAATTACACGTACATGGTGATGAAGATCACCGGACCAAGGGGTGTAATCACACTCCCCGGCGGCATCAAACAGTCATATATATGTGATAGGGAAAGCTGTGAGTTGGCACAAACCTTGGAGGCTACCGCAGAGATAATAAAATCCGTATGGCTGCGACAGTTCTTCAAGAAGACGGGGAAATCCCAACGAAGAAGCAATCCAAGCTTTCCATCCAGTCGGATGAGGGAGTGAAGAAGATTATTCTTGATCTGTCTGATCTGGCCAAGACGGCTGTGGTTGGGACAGGACTTGACAACAACTAGGAAGACGCGCTCGTCACCTGCCTCCGAGCCAACCGGGACATATTCGCTTGGAAGCCATCCGATATGCCCGATGTTCCGAGGGAAGTGATCAAGCACTCTTTGAACGTGGATGAAAAGGCGAAGCCCATCAAGCAACTCCTTTGAAGATTTGCACCGGATCGCAAAGATGCTATCAGGAAGGAGATTACCAAATTGTTAGTTGTTGGCTTTATCAAGGAGGTATATCATCCCGACTGATTGGCTAACCGGTCTTGGTGCAAAAGAAGAACATGACATGGCGCATGTGCGTTGACTACACCGATCTCAACAAAGTGTGTCCCAAGGATCCCTTTGGTTTGCCACGTATTGACCAAGTGGTGGAGTCCACCGTTAGTTGCGAGCTCCTAAGCTTCTTGGATGCGTATTGGGGCTATCATCAAATCAGCCTAAAGGAAGAAGACTGCATCAAGACCTCGTTCATAATGCCTTTTGGGGCCTTTTGCTATGTCACAATGCCATTCAGACTAAAAACGCTGGCGCAACATACCAGCGCACCATACAGCGGTCTTTTCACACTCAGCTCGAACGCAACGTGGAAGCATACGTGGACAACATCGTGGTAAAAACTCAGGCCAGGGAGGATCTCATTGCTGATCTGACTGAGACGTTTCAAAGCCTAAGGGTGTTCAAGATGAAGCTCAACCCTGAGAAGTGTGTTTTCGGGGTACCATCGGGGAAGCTACTAGGTTTCATTGTGTCTCATCGCAGTATCGAGGCTAACCCGGAGAATATCAATGCCATCATGAAGAGGCAGCCCCCAGCATGTCAAAAGGATGTGTAGAAGCGCACTGGATGTATGGTGGCACTCGGCAGGTTCGTTTCTCGACTCGGGGAATGTGGCATGCCCTTCTTCAAGCTATTGCGGAAGCAAGACAACTTCGAGTGGACTCCTTTTTTCCTGGTGTATTGTTTAGAGGCGGTCTTACCCACAGATCTCAAGTTCAAGTCTTCTCGAGTACAACACTTCGATGAAAATCAGTCGGAGGAAAGCAGACTGGAAGACCTCGACCGATTAGAAGAAGCAAGGGAAGCAGCAATGATCCAGTCAGCTAAGTATCTTCAGGGCTTGCGTCGCTATCACAATCGCATTGTATGGGGTCATGCCTTCTCCCAAGGAGATCTGGTCCTACGCAGGAATCAGAAGTGCGAGCACAAGTTCTCCCCAAACTGGGAAGGCCCCTACATCATTGATGAAGTAACACGCCCGGGGGCTTATCGGCTCAAGCGTGATGATGGATCAGTCGTCCCCAACACTTGGAACATTGAACAGCTACGTCGTTTTTATTCTTAAGCATTGTACTTAGATTTCCCTTGTAATAAATAACTTTCTTGACTTGCTACTCAGTCACCTTTTGACTAAGCAGTAAGTCGGGGGCTACACCTAATAGTGTGCGCCGTTCACCGCACCCTATTTTTTTAATAAAGTAATTTCTTGTTTCCAAACGTTGTGTCTTGCGATTATGGGATTCGAGTGATATTAATTTTGGAAAGTGAAGCTCTTACCTGATCCATCAGATAGAGTGCGTAACCATAAGAACTTATTACCACTTGGGTAACCATAAAAGCAGATGAGTAGGAGGAAATAAGTTATTGCACAACCAACCAAACAAGTTTACCAACATCAGTGTTTTTGCACTAAGCCCTTACATGGTTCACAGGTCCAAATTATCAACCAGGGCTGCAGCAGTCTCCTTCACATCCTGCATGAGGCTCTTAGCTTGGTCTTCGGTGTAACCAAAGCCCTCCTTGACAACCTCAAGATCTGTTTCAGCATAATGCGACTTCACTATAGTCAAAGATTGGCTGGTGCATGTTGTTGCTGCCACCTTCACGATCTCTTTGAGTTGCTCGGGGGCTCCATTCAGCTTCAAGACCACATCCTTAACACTAGAGGGCTGAAAGGATCCTGGACCGAGGGGGGTGCATCGGGCTTTTTCAAAATTTAAGCTTAATGGTTTTGCTTGGAGTCTTAGTCAATTTGGGACCCAACTACCGGTGAGAGACCTACAAGTCTAGTCACAGATACGCGAAAGCAATTGCAAATTAAGCACAAGTGGAGCACAAACTACTACAAGGCGGCCCGATGGCACGCTCACACAATCGGCAGAGATATAGTAGTGCAAGGTAAAGGGCAAAGAGTGCAAACCGGGATTTTTACCGATGTTCGGTGCACACCCAAATGTGCACTTACGCACCGTTGAGGAAACTCCGCCGACGGAGCCGAGACCCTCTCATCCCTAACCCTTAATCCACTATGGTTGCTCCTTTACCAAACGAATTGGCCAAGGCGAGCACCGAACCCCTCACAATCTGCGAGTTCTTCCACAATCGGAAGCTCCTCACGAACGCCCACTCCCTCAACACATGAAGATGCTAGCACTCCCATCGGATGGAAGTGATCCCCAACGAATGGAGGGTTTCCCTCGCCTCCTCGGAAGAAGACGATGGCCACCTCGCAAGGTGGACTTTCTCCCTCGTCGACGACGCACAAAGACGATGCACCCAACGAATGGGTGACCCCCAACGGATGGAGTGTTTGGAGTCGAACAAGTTGGTGAAGCAGAAGACGCAACGGTGGCAAGACCAAGACGCGGCTGTGGCTCTCTCCTTCCGGCAAGAAGACCCAAGAAGCAAACCGGAGAACGGACTCACCTCACCGCCTCCTCACACCATAGTGGCCATGCATCCACTCCATGGGTGAGGGTGAAATCCAAGGGGTGGTGGAGAAGAGGTAGGGGGCTCCTTCTTCTTCTTCTCCCTCTCTCTCACTCACTCCCTCTCTCAAACACACATGGGGGCTAGGGTTCCTACCATGGGAGAGGCTCTCAAGCTCTTGGGGCTTTGGGTGGCTGCACATGAACTCTCTCAAGTCTACCCCGAGCTGGTGACACCTATTTATAGCCCTCACACGAAACCCTAGCCAACAGGATAGGTGTCCAGCTGAGATTGATTCGGGCCACACAGATTCATCCGTCGGACGCCGTCCGGTGGAGCTGGCTATAGCTGCGGCTGGCAAAATTTGCAGCCGTCGGACGCGGTCCGATGCTCGTCGGACGCGGTCCGATGCTCATCGGACGTTGTCCGATGAAGGTCAATATTTCAGATTTGAGCTCATCGGACGCCATCCGGAGCTGGTCATATGCCGTCTCCAGAGGTGGTCTAGTTTCTGGGACTTAGGCGCTTGGTCTTGCGTGTTCATTGGACGCCGTTCGACGGGCATTTTTGAACATGGTCGGACACCATCCGATGCCCTTCGGACAGCGTCTCTAGAGGGGGTCGATTTTGGGACGTTTTGAGGACTGAGCCGCAATTTCGCCTTGGCTCGTCGGACGCCGTCCGATGGGGCTGAAAATTTCAGCCTACTCGGTTTGGCTTGTTTTGCTCCGCCCCACACCTTGCCTAGGGTTTTGTGCCATGTTTGTCGACTTGTGGATTTGGCGGGAAGGTTTGGGTGACCTAGGCGGTAAGTTGCGCGCCCTAGGGAAAATATCTGGCTTTGATAACTTAGCGGCTATGAAACCCCAGAACAGGTGGACTCTCGGAACCCTCTTGAACCGGACAACTGTAAAGTGGACACTTCGAAGACTTAGACTCTACGCACACTTCCCCCGACACTTGGCTACTCTCGATCTCTCTAGAAGGCACAGGAGGGGATAAGATCAGAAGACTCGGAGTGCTAAGTGGGACCTAGCTGCCAGAGAGGCGACTTCCACCTAATACCGGACTCGGTCTTGCCAACACAAACAAGAGAAATAGAAGAATTATGAAATGAAAGTTCTTAATCTTGTGCGGTCTTGAGCTTGTGTCATGAATCCCCAAAACCAAACCACGGCCATGGGCACATGGTCTTACAATCTCCCCCTTTTTGGGAATTGATGACAACACCCGCAAATCTATCTCAAAGTGCAACAACAATCAAACTAGATGCAGAGATTAGCTTCAAACAATTCATATCACAATATATCAACTGAAAAATCTACAAGATCAATCATATGAGCAATGAGCATTGTAGGCCAAAATGATGGAATGGATAGCACTACAAGGCTCCCCTAGATCAATGCACAAAGATATCTCATGAAAGCACATTGCAACAACTTAGCAACTGAAACACATAATTCTCTCCATTGGCATCATGGTATAGCAATGTCAAACAAATGAGTTTGTGCCTCACCCTTGATCTAGCAATTACCCAAGTGAGTGATCCAAGTGACATTTGTGTACTTCTCCCCCTTGATCAATGACCCAACAGGGGGAGATATGAGATAGATTTGTGATCTTCTCCCCCTTTGGCATCAAGACCCAAAAAAAAAAATTAACCCCCAAGCACATGGTCATTACAATTCTCCCTCTTGGTGATGTGATTCAAGCAAGGACTATTTAGTGAGGTTTGGGAGTTACACGAGCTACAAATACACCAATTATTTCAACATATGAACAAGCAAGTCATTACTAGGTCATTTGATCACATTGAGCAATAATAGCAAATTTAAGCAGTGATATTCAAATATTTATAAGACCTAGGGCATGTAGTAGGTGTATCATAATCAAAGGTATCAAGAGATTCATCAATACTTTGCATGGGAAACACTAGTGCTAACAAGAGCTAGAACATGAAAACAAATCACATAGTGTTACCATCATGCTAACAAGAGTTGCAAAAACATTTTAGTTGAGCATTTTCTTCTTTTTCACACAAACATTTCTTACTAATTTTCATCATAAATTTTGCCGTTGTCTCAAGCCTCTTATCGAAACAACCTAGCATGACACTGAAGGTATATGTCTGGGTCATCCAAAGCTCTCCCCAAGTTCATGCCTAAGTGCAATGACAAGCCATCTCATTGGAGAGTCATTGGTGAGACAATTTTCAGCAATTTTCTTTTATTTTAGCTCAATGTTTCATAAAATTTACTCTAGTAGGCATTTCAAGCAATACAAGTAATGAGCAACATGGCTAGAGCAAGTAGTACTAGTGTCGACGTTTGTATCTCAGGGGGTAATTGTCGGCAATGAAATTATATGGGGTTGCCAAGATCCTCGGCTTGATGGTAGCACAAGACAGGGAGACTTTTTATACAGGTTAAGGCCCTTACGGTGGAGGTAATACCCTAGTCCTGTGCTCTGGGATTATATGAGGGATTCTCGATTACAAGGCTGTTGCGTCTCGAGAATATGATGCGAGATGTTGATCGTATGATTGGGTTGTGTCTCAAGGTATGAGATCTGAGTTGTTCGATATGTCTAAGGTCTCGACCCCCTCCCTTTATATAGTAGAGGGGGTACGGGTTACAGGGGGTTCCCCTACTCGGGTACGACTGGAAGTCCTACTCTGGGTAGAATCCTGTCTGAAGATTACCGTACGCACGTATGTGCCTGGGTTTACAAGTATGGCCTCCTTACAAATCGGGGGTCTTTCCTCTATTGGATATTTGCTTGTCGGGCAAGCCATCTATGTAGTCCGATTGGTACTCGACCAAGTATAGCCGACATGGGCCGTCCCCTGGTGGGTGCTTTTGGGCCTTTCTTGAGGATACCCGGGGCCCATGTTGTCCATAGTAGCCCCCGAGTGCTTCATAGTCGAGGTAGATGTCTTGCCGACTAATGCGGTGAATTCCTTTCTGTAATCTGCAAGGAGACTGTGAAGGACTCCAGAGAGATCCTTGTATTAGCATTGTTTTGAGTGATGCCCAGCTTGGGATTGCTGACATGCTTGCAGGCAACCTATTTGTAAGGCGCATCACTTTGAACTTGGCTGCTCGGTACCTATCCTCAACTTGTGAAGGCAGCGGTCGACCCATTGGGCATACCTTAAGCCGTTTTGTATATGTGCCCGGGATGCGGTGCACAAGTGTGAGCCCAGCATGTGGGTGTCTCAGAGGTAATAGCCGCCTGATACCTGTTTCTGTCGTGCAGAAAACAGCAGTCGGCCCAGCATGGGGCGTATCATTTAGCTGAATGGTATTCTGCTTCAGAGTGGTGTGCAGGGTATCCTGTTCTCGAGTGGGGTACAGGGTATTCTGCTCCCGAGTGGTGTGCAGCTAGTGGCCCATCATGGGGCATACCATAGGTATAGGCTTCGAATACCTGGTTCCATTGGAACGCAGCATTGGGCCCAACATGGGGCATATCATCAGCCGGGTGGTACCTGCACCGACCGAAGTGGGATACAGCGGGCGGCCCACTTAAGGGCGTACCAATTGGATAAAGTTTGGCCGAGAGGTATTTTGTATCCGGGTTGCGTTATACAACAGGCGGTCGTCACGGGGCATACCTCCGAAACAGTATCCAAATCTCATCAACACCTAACCTTGAACACGCAAAGCTAGCTAGTGACCCAACATGGGGTATGCCATCAAACATTTTTTTTAAAGGTGGCTCTACTGGTCATATGCCCGTTAATGGGTGTACCAAGGCCGAATTAGGCTCGGTGTCAACTGCACATTTTGTCACTGTTTGTGACGTGCTGTTGAGAAAGCCTGTTAAGGGGGTTGCCCTTTGCTTAAGTAAGTTGGGCCTAAGCCCAGCAGCGAAGGAATGCGGAGGGTCGCCTCACGCGTGCCTTGAAAGCTTTGACTGGGCTTGACCGTCTTGAGGTGTCTCGCGCCACCGTGGGGAAGCACGACCATAATTACCGCAATCCCATCAAACAGTCGCTTGTACTGTGTTTAGATGGGATAAGCGCATGCATTTAAATAGCGGGCTATAGCGGCGTTATAGCGGCGCTATAGCGGCTGGAAAGGAAGAACGCTAGGCTATGCCCATTTTTGCCGCTATGGCAGCTATGGCCGCTAAAGCTTGATTTAGCTCCGCTAAGTGCCGCTATCCGCTAAGCGCCGCTATCCGCTAAGCCCAAATTGTGAAACCCTAATTGAATTTCATAAATCATGTCGTAATGTCAGTATCACAATATGTCACTTAAGTGGAGCCTTACTACCTAGAAACATATTTGTGATCATAAGTTCATCAAATATCTTGGTTACCATGTTTTTTTCACCAATTACTCGTATTTAACTATTTTTGCATGGTTTTTTTTATAAAAAACGCTATCGGCCATAGCCCCGCTATAGCTCCGCTATAGCCTTATAGCCTTTCAAAAAAAGTTGCCGCTATTTGGCATAGCCCGCTATTTAAAACCATGGATAAGCGGGTTTGGCTCTTCGCCTTCTTGGCTTATAAATGGGACTCGGGCTAGTGCCGTGAATCACAACCAGTCCCAAATCTCCCCTTTCTTCTTTTCTTTCTAAGCTCCTTGCCTCTGCTGCCGTGGCTGACCATGTCGTGAACGGAGCTCCCGGCGTCGACAATGGCGCACCACCCGCTGGAGGAGATCCATCGCCGCCACCAGGGCTAGTCGGAGGTGGAGAGCCACTCGGCCCAGTCCTTGTCTTCAACGAGGGCGAGGTGGCGCTGCTCCTGGAGGCGGGAGATGACGCGTGGGCCGCCAGCGCCGCTGAGCAGGCTGCCGCCGCCGCCGCTGCCCATGCCGCCGTGGAGGCGATGTGGCAGCAGTTCTATCTGGCCGCGGCTAAGGTCCGCACTGAGGAAGCCCTCGACGTCCTCGTGTAGGTGCACCCGCAGCTGTGGGCGGTGCGTCACCTTCTGATCGACGCATTGCTCACCAATCTGCTGCAAGTTTAGGGTTTTTTCTTTGGTCTTGTGCAAGCTAGCGATGGGCCTTAGCTCACTTGTGTTGTGCTGCAAATATGATGTAATCCGGCCTATGAGCCATACTTCATTAATGAAGTTCTTTTGCAATCAAGTTTCTTGCTCTTGAATTCTTCATCTTGTTCACCTGAGAGATTGAGTGCTTGACTGCTCGAGTGATTGGACCCGCCAAGTGATCTAGCCCCCGAGTGATAGGAATTTGGCTCTAGGCCCAGTCTCTTGTTTTCTCGAGGTTGCGTAGATCTTGTCGTAGAATTTGGGTTTCTTAGGCAAGTCCTTTATCCAACCTAGGCCTAGGCCCAGCCCGGGATTGGCGCCGAAGCCTTTAAATAGGAATTACCGGAATTGAGGAACTTTCTATTCCTTCTTCGCACTCGCTGTAAGCTCCGCCGTCGTCGTGCTCCGCCATCTGCGCTAGGGTTTCTTCTTGCCTTAGCACATTCTTCGAGCAAGCAGTCACCGTAGCCTTAGCCACAATCTGCGATGTCGTCGTCTTCATCCTCCGCAGCAGAAATCGTTGTGGGCGTCAGCTCCAAAGACTGGGCGAAAGCCACCTCCACAGATCGCAGGCTGAGCAAGCTGGTAACTCTTGGCGTATTGCTAGCTCAAGAACTCATCTCCTGGCGTGCTGCTTGTGGTGAGACCGTTCCTACTCCCCGATCTGACGAGATTGTAGTTTTTGAACCTTTCTTCCCCCTGTGGATTTGGAGTTCCTGTTCACCCGTTCCTTCGTGGTCTTCTTTATTATTATGGGATTGAATTGATTTATCTGAATCCTGATGAGGACATCACTAGCTCACACATTGAAGATTCAGTTAATATACAAGGTCCAATGACACGATCCCGTACACGACGCCTCGGTCAAAAGGTAAATTCGTTTCTTAAAGAAATGAATTACTTAATTACAGAACAAATGATATTGCCTAATAATTTTTGTTTACTTGTTACATGTAATGGCATTTCGGAAGAACTAATTGTGAAAAACAAGGGTTGCCATGAAGAAAAAGAAAAGGGGAATTTATCTTGGTTGAGGTTGCCGCTAGAGAAATAATATGGCTGCATGCAAAGAAAATGAGATCTTTTTGGTGGCACGCCATTATTTTCAACCATGGAAAATCTTGCTATTTTTTTTGTGGAGGTTTGCATGCAAGCTCTAGCCATGAGGAGGAATTTTGGTTCCTATTTTTATGGATCCACATGCACCAAGGCGTACACCAGATTTTCAGCAGTAAAGGATGATTTTGGGTTGTATTTTTGTGGCACTAGACATACGTACGGCGCACCAGCAAATAAAATCAGCACTTTCTATTTTGGTGGCCGCAATAGAAGGAAGTTTACATGCATGCCATTGGGGTGCACGATCAGCCTTTTTAGTTTATGGTGCGCATGTAGAACTCAGACTTTGATTTTTGGTTGTACCTGCTGCTGTTGTAAGGCCTCTTGGCCCCAAAGCACTTGAAGTCTCAAATCATCCATGAGTGATTTTTCTTTCACTGCTGCTCTTTTAATTCTCGTCGAATTGCTCGAGCCGTTCTTCGTGTACAGGTCAGTCGTGTTTTGACACGGTTGATAACCAACTAAGGAGTGGTTTAGCGATTGCGAGGTTTCTAGTCGCGTTCTTGGATCGTGGTTAGCCGCCCCTTTGTCAAAGTCACAACTCACCCTCCAAGGATTCTCCTACGATGGAAGATCGGGACCAAACTCGTGCGTACGCATCTTATATCGAGACGTATGCGTATCAAGTAGTATAAGTGGGTAGGAATTCATCTATCCTTTAGTAGTAGATTAATTTTTTTTGTTTTACCTACATCCAGAAAAATCGCCACACAAAAATTTCCAATTCCTAGCCCGTTCTTGCTATTCGATCAGTTAATTTCAATTTGCTTTACTGAGTTTTTGTTCGTCTCGTCATGTCTAATTGCTGATCTACTATTTCTTGATGCAAAGCCTAGAAATCCCTCCCAAAGAAAAATAAGGCTCAAAGAAGCTGCTCAGATGTGAAATTCCATCTCACGTACGTCCAGGAACTTTTCCTCTGTGCAGCAGTCACTAAAACGTGGATATCTTTGTCTCTAGAAGTCCAAATCAATCCAAACCACTTTTGTTGGCTTTCTAACTCAGATACCCACGTCCATCCCAAATTTCGTGAAGTTTTGTTGAACGGTTTGAAATCTGCACCACTTTCAAGTTTCAGCAGCTGCAGACTTTTCGGCTGTCCAGATCTGCCGTTTGGCTGAAAAAAAAGTGAGAAAAAAAAAAAGAAGTGAAAAAAATAAGGGCCACGGTTGCATCCAAAATTCCAAAGTTCTATCACCAATAGCTAGTCTTTGTCCCGCTCTTGTCACTACTGTCGACGGGTGACTAACTGGGGGGTCACCGCCGGCAATGAATTTGTACGAGGGGACGCTAATCAAGAACTAGGCCACAAGACAGGGTTATACAGGTTCAGGCCCTCAACGGAGGAGGTAATACCCTACTTCCTGTGCTCTGGGATTATTTGATGGATCGGGATGCAAGATGATGCTCCTATCGATCATTCTATGGCCCGTGCCGATGGCTTTTACCCCCTCCCTTTATATAGTGCAGAGGGGATAGAGTTTACAGTAAGTCGCGGGGTATATGGCAACTATTTTCGTTATGATGTTACATGGAATGCATGCATGGATCCGCTAATTACATGGGGATATCCCATAAACTCGGACCCTTTCTTGCGGCTCAAGCTCGCGCGTAATCCGAGTGGTTTCCATCTTCGGCCGACCGTCCTGGATCGCCCCCTATCTGCTTCTTTATGGGCCTTCTAGAGGATACCCGGGGCCCATGCAGTCCACAGTAGCCCCCGAGTGCTTTACGATCGAGTCAGATGCTTGGCCGACTGGTTCCGCTTAAATCTCCTGTAATCTGAAAAGAGATTGTAAAGGACTCAAGAAATTTTAAGTTTTTATGTCGAAACAACGCCTAGAT
>SPJY01015242.1:4760923-4800343 GCA_005191435.1 Raddia distichophylla | reverse complement strand
TCGCCTCGCCGCTCGCCTCGCCTCGCCACCGCCCGCCTCTCCACCGCCGCCGCCGGCCCTTCCCCCTCGCGCCGCCAAGGCCGCCCCTTCCACCGCTCAGTCCCGCCTCGCCGCCGCCCGCCGCTCACCTCGCCGCGGCACCGAGGCCGCCCCTTCCTCCACCGCCGCCCGCCGCGGCACCGAGGCCGCCGCCCCTTCCCCCCGCCACCAAGGCCGCCCCTTCCCCCGCCGCCGCTGCCGCACCTCGCCGCCTCTCCACCACCCTGCCGCCGCCCCGCAGCCAGCCGCGGCGCCCCACGCAACGCTGCCGCTGGTCGCACCCGCTGGTGGCAGGTACATCTCCAAGAGGGAGAGAGCCCTCCTGGCAGCGACGCAGACGCCTGTGGGCTGCTCGTCCTCACATCCTTAGATAGTGGCCTCATTGTTCGATTCTTTCGGTGAGACATCTCGCCTTTTTGTTCCAGGCACTGCAACATTTGGGTTGTTCATTCTTAGTTTTAATTCCGGTCGGATTGGAAGTATGGGTATGCTTGATGTATGGTCACCATATTGTTATGTTTAGGGAGGAGATACTTATTGATCCGTATTGAGATAAAATTGAATCATGAAGCATGTAATGGATGTATCTCAAATGGTTCATATTGCTTATTCAAATATATCAAACTGTTGAATCGGAAACTATGTGGATATCTGTGGTTAGGTGTGACACTAGTTATGTATCTATAAGTTAAATTTCCATTCCTCCCACCTTTTTTTTGGCTTTCATAGCTTCTTGTTGTTGGTGGATAGGTCCTGCATTGCTGGTTGACCTCCGCCGATCCTTGCTAGTCGTCACGCGCCTTATCTACGGTTGTCCCCATCATCGAGGTTAGCACATCATATATATTATTGTCTTAGTTAGTTATATATATGAAAGGTTATAATCAACATGATAATAGTTTTCTTTTGTCAATTGATATAAATAAGTATAATAATAATAGAAGAATTACAGAAATGTTCGTAGCTACTTATTCAAGTTATTGAATTGTATGTTAATCGAGGTGACCACATTATATATATTATTGCCTTATATATATATATATATATAATATATGTGTGTGTTATCGTTTTGTTGTCATGATTTAAATATGTTTAAACAAACAAGTTTTTGAAATACAAGTCAACCTAACCTATACGTCACCCGTTTGGGAGCGGCACAGATCATATTGAATTGTGATATGTGTCGCTCCCGAATTGTCCACGCCTTTGGACAGCCTGGAGATGGACGGGTTAGCACGGTTTGTCGTGGCATGTGGTGCGATCTGAACGGAATTTCGGCTATGTAACCCCAGTGTTCTCCGATGCACAAGTATCAAGCGTGCATTCGGAGAACAGCGGGGTTACGCTGCCGAAATTTCGTTCGGATCGCACCACATGCCACGACAAACCGTGCTAACCCGTTCATCCCTGGGTGGGTTTAGGACCTATCTTTGCCTAGAACTCCTGTTAGGATTATTAACCCATTTTCCATGTATTGTTGCATTTAGTAATAACAAAGATGGCTGAAGACCGTAGATGGATGTACGATGGTTGGGATAATGGTATGAAGCACACTCAAGAATGGAAAGTTAACACACAAAGTTTTCTGGATAAGGTTTTCTCCCCAGATCCTCCTGGTGGGGTAGCGAAGTGTCCATGTGTTAAGTGTCATCTTTTTGCCCGAGTGTCAAAATCTGTGATGGCCGGCCACCTTTGCAAATTTGGCTTCATGCCGAATTATCTCACATGGTATGAACATGGTGAGTCACGTGCGATAGATGTCTCTGATGAAGATGATAGTACTGATAGAGTGGATGATAGGATGGAAGAGATGGTTCAGGACTTGGGTCGGCAATTTCAGAATGCTTCGGAGGATGAATCTGTGCGTCATGAGGATGCACCGACTATAGCAGCCGAGAAATTCTTTAGACTCTTAGATGCTTCAGATAAGCCTTTGCATGGGGGCACCAAGGTGTCAGTCCTTTCATTTCTGACACAACTTATGAATATAAAATCAAAGTATGGCTTCTCCCAAGGGTGTTACAATGATTTAGTCAAATTGATCTGTGATGTGCTCCCAGAAAACCACAAGTTGCCAAAAGATATGTACTACTCGAAAAAGATTTTGGCTGGTTTAGGGATGCCTTATGAGAAGATAGATGCATGTGCTAACAATTGTATGTTATTCTGGAAGAGTAATGCTGCGAAGAAAAACTGTTCGGTTTGTGGAAAGTCTAGATTTGTACAAACAATTGATGAAGAGGGGAATGTAGTGTCAAGTGATACACCATTGAAGGTTCTACGTTTTTTTCCTTTAACACCGAGGCTACAAAGATTATACCTAAGTGAGGAAACTGCCCAACACATGAGGTGGCACAAGGAAGGCGTGCGATTCAACGAAGGTTTCATGTGTCATCCATCCGATGGTGAGGCATGGAAGACATTGGACCGACATGATGAAGATTTTGCCAAAGACCCAAGAAATGTTAGAATCGGGTTAGCGACCGACGGGTTCTCTCCTTTTAACATGAATGTTGCATCGTACTCATGTTGGCCTGTGTTCTCAATTCCGTATAATCTTCCACCTTCCATGTGTATGAAGGACGAGTATGTGTTTTTATCCCTTGTCATACCTGGACCAGAGCATCCTGGAAAGCAATTAAATATCTTTATGCAACCTTTGGTCGAGGAGCTTATGGAGTTGTGGACAGGGGTCCCAACTTACGATAAGAGTAGAAAAGAAAACTTCAACATGCGTGTTGCATATCTCTGGTCCATCCATGATTTCCCTGCATATGGCATGTTTTCTGGATGGAGCACACATGGCCGAATGTCTTGTCCAGTATGCATGAATGACACTGATGCGTTCCGTTTGAAACATGGGCGTAAGTTTTGTTTCTTTGATTCCCATCGTCGCTTCTTGCCTTCTTCTCATGAATTCAGAAGACAGAGAAATGCCTTCCGTAGAGACACGATAATCACAAAGGACCCGCCCAAACGTTTGACAGGATCTGAGATTATAAACTGGCATCGTCAGCTAATTCCCACAGAAGATGGTTTTGAAGGGTTTAAAGAGTCACACAATTGGACTCACATATCTGGTATCTGGTGTTTGCCCTATGCAAAGTCTCTTATCCTACCACATAATGTGGATGTTATGCACCAGGAACGTAATGTTGCAGAAAGTATTATCAGCATGTGTTTTGATTTCAAAGACAGGACCAAAGATAATGTGGCGGCTCGAAGAGACATGGCTGATATTTGCAATCGATCCTCCCTTGAGGTTAGAGAGGACCCAACAGGAAAACAAGGCAAGCCACGTGCTCCTTACTGTCTTAAAAGCTCTGAAAAAAAGGAGGTCCTAATGTGGATGAAAAATATAAAGTTTCCTGATGGTTACGCAGCGAATCTAAAACGTGCGGTGAGCATCGAGGCTGGTAAACTGAATGGTCTGAAAAGTCATGACTATCATGTAATCATGGAAAGACTACTTCCTGTAATGTTCCGTGGATACTTTTCTGATGATGTGTGGACAATTTTGGCTGAGCTTAGCTACTTTTATCGGCAGCTTTGTTCGAAAGAAATAAAGAAATCAATGATGCAAAAGTTGAAGAAAGCCATACCTGTGCTAATATGCAAGATGGAAAAGATATTTCCGCCAGGGTTCATGAATGCAATGCAACATTTGTTGGTGCATCTACCATACGAAGCAGAGATTGGTGGTCCTGTGCAATACCGATGGATGTACCCAATAGAACGAAACCTGAAGAAAATTAGGTCAACTGTGGGTAACAAAGCTCGAGTTGAAGGTTGCATCGCAGAGGCGTTCTTTCTCAAAGAGATTTCGTACTTCTCTAGTACATATTTATCAGATGAGCGCAATGTCTATACCCACATGCCGAGATACCAACCGTTAGATTCCACGCATGGCTTTGATCTTGATGTATTCCGAGGACATGGACATACCGTTGGTGCCAGTTCTATTCAACGGCGGCGATGGCGGAGATGGCGTCGGTGTCGGCCGTGGCAGCGGCCGGAAGGTCCTCCAGCCTCTGCGCCGGCGCACTCTTCCCAGCTGAGGGCGCCGTCACCGTCGAAGGGGCCGCGGGCAAGCTGGGGGCTGGCGGATCGCGCGGGACGGAGCCTGAAGCCCCAGCGTCCGCTCTATCCCGCGAAGAAAAGACAAAAGGGTTCAGGTATGCGAAAAACGTCTGGCATGCTAACCCTAACGCGAAATGTACACGAATGCAGAGAAAGTTACCTGAAGCGGCGCCCCCCGAAAGCGAAGGAAGAGGGCGGCAGTGTCAGACCGCTTGGTCGCGGAGCAGGCGCCGCTGCCCCTCCTCCCGTTGTAGGAGGCAGAGGGAGCGGCGGAGTCACCGCGGCCGGTGCCGTCGAAGCAAGCGCCGACACGGGAGTTGCCGACGCAAGAGGTGCCGGCGCGACGGCATGTGCCGGCACAAGAGGTGCCGGCACGGAAGAAACCGGCGCAGGAGGCGCCGATTCCGGAAGAGTCGTCGCGCTCTCGCCAGGCGGCGGAGCGGTGGCGTCAGCAGCAGGGCCCCCGCTGGAGGGGGCCGAAGGAGACGGAGGCGGCTCAGGACTCGAAGGGCGGAGCCTTTTTGGGCTCGCCTCTCCCTCCTCCTCCTCCTCGTCTTGTGAAAGGATGAGGCGGCGCTTCCCGAGTGAGCGGTCGGAGTCGGCCGGCACGGCGGGCGCGATGGCTGCCGGAGGAGCGGCGGCCGCAGGAGTTTCGGCGGTCGTCGGCGGAGGATGACGGATTTGCAGGGGTCCCCGGGCCACTTGGACCGCGGGACCTGAAACCTCCATGGGAGGCAGCGCACGCAAATACGGGTTGCGCTCCTGTGGGTCCTAGTCGCAGAGGGGGCGGATGCTCGCAGGCGGAGAGATGTCGCCGGTCGGCGCGGACAGGAGTCCCGCCAGCCACTGCCGGAGCACATCCTCCGGCACGTTCCGTGCGGCTGGGCGCACAAAAAAGAAGAAGCCGCAAGTTAGCAAGCAACCAAAAAGAGGAAAGGACGTTCCGCGGAGCTAAAAGACCCGAAAGAATGAAAGGACACCACCTCCGAGGGCAACGCGGATTCTATCATCGTAGCCATAATACTGCCAGGCGGGGCGCGCCCTCATGCGAAGCGGGCAGAGGTGGCGCCGCAAAAAGTTCGCCGCCACATAGGTTCCGGTGAGCCCGTTGTGGCGGAGCTCAGCAATGCGCGCCAGCATCGCCTCCATTCCCGCTGAGTCGTCGGGCTGAGACCCCCAGCTGGCAAGGGATTCTGCAGGACCCTCGGGGAAGGCAAGATCATCGCAGCCGCTGGAATCCTCGACGTACAGCCACTGTCGGTGCCAGTCCTTCCAGTTGGACTTGAGCGCGACCGGGATGAAGGCGGCGGCTTCGCGAAGCGTAAAGTAGCAGCTTCCAATAGCCCCGCTCGAGCGCGAGCTCACGTGCAGCGTGAAGAGCCGGCGCCAGAGCGGGAGGCTTGGCATTGCCTCCACGAACATTTTGCAGAGGTGGGCGAAGATGGCCAGTGTCACGACGGAATTGGGGGGAAGGTGCGCCGCCTGGATCTCATAGAAGGCAAGCACCCCCAGAAAGAACTCAGGGTATGGCGGAACAAGGCCCGCCAGCTGAAGGTGACGATCTCCCCATCGCGGGGGCTTGGCGCCATGGTGCCGGCGCAGAACCGGGCGGAGGACGGCGGCACGAACACTTTGATCCGCGCCACCGTCTCCTCGTCGGCGGCGGAGGCAGGCAAAGCTGAACCAGGTGGCGGCGCGGCCGGAGCGGCGTCCCCGCGGCGACCCTTGCTGCGTTTCGGCGCCATGGGAAGATGGGGGTGGCGTTGGCGAAAAAGCTCTGTGGCAGCGGCAAAGAAGGCGGATGGCAGTTTGAGGACTTGGCGTGCAAAAGAACTCATCGCAGCGCAGAGAAGAGAAGCTTTTATAGAAGATGGAAGCGGGTGTGACGGTTTGGATTCCGTCCCCACTCACGAGTGTGGCGCCATTATGCCCCGCACGTTTTGGTTTCCCATGAAATGCGGCGCGGTTCCCCAAGGAAGATCGTGCGTAGGTGGAGAATCAAGCGTACGGCCGCCGCAGAGGGGTGGGCCCCCCATGATTCGTCTCCCATCGTGCGAGAAATAACGAGATATCTGCGCGACGGTTCGCGTATCATGGTGGTCCCAGGGGCTACTGTTGGTATAATAAATACCGGGGTATGAAGAGTCTTGGAGAAGACCGGGCGAGGGCCCCACACGTCAGACGGGCGACCAGGCCCCAGCGTGTGGGCGAGCCCCTCAGAGCGCCGGGGGAGGGCCCCACACGTCAGGCGGGCGACCAGGCCCCAGCGTGTCGGCGAGCCCCTCACAGCGCCGAGCGAGGGCCCCACATGTCAGACGAGCGACTAGGCCCCAGCGTGTGGGCGAGACCCTCGGTGCGCGCAGGGCCCCTCTCTGACAGGTGGGGCCCGCGTGGTAGGAGCGTCCCGAAAGGAGTCTTCTGGGCGAAGGCTCCCCCTGCTGCGAAGGACGGGCGCATTCAATGCGACATTACGCGCGGATGGACAGATGAAGAGATGATTACCGCCACAGTGACCTCTGCAGGTCTGATCAACTGTCACTGTGGCGCTGCGAAATTGACCGGCAGAGAGAGAGAGTTTGCCCTAATCAAGCTAGCCGCCCGCGTCAGAAGGAGCAAGCTGGGCCCCGCCCACAGTCTCGCTGGCGTGATTCACGCGGGTCAGAAGCCACTTGCGAAGCACGCGTGGGTGGCGCCATACGGCACAGTAGCAGGGCGTTTTCGTCTCTCTTGTCCCGTCCCTCATGTCTTATCAGTGTACTGAGAGTACTGTACTACCTACCCCCTCGGCTCTCTCCGCCAGTTCGAATCTTGTATAAAAGGGGAGGAGAGAGAAGGGAGAGGGGGTTCGAAACCTTCTGTAATCGTATTCCACACAACCACAACACGAAAAGAGCTAAGGCTTGGCAGGAGTAGGACTGTTACCCGCGAGGGGGTCCGAACCTGGGTAAACTCTGCGCGTCGCTCCTCGCCGTGCCCAACGCTCGAATCAAACTGAGCTTGAGCTGATCGGCTAGCAAGATAGAAATCTGATAGGGGTGTGATCCGCAGTGGTTGAGCAGAGCGCACGCCGTCACCAAGAACCCAGTAGCATGTACATGTAGGATTTAGGAGGTATGTAGATGAAAAAGAATAACTCAGATGTAAGGTCCGACTGCTTTACTTAAATAATTTTTATACTTTTGTCACTTTTCTTTTTTGATATTAAATTCCTCCAAGTGATCTTCCTTTTGTTAAGCACTCTACCCGACTAATCTATCCCCCGGGCGTCGGGATTTGGCTCATGGCTCTTTTCGTAGGCACGCGTATCGAGTGACAAGAGTTCGCCGTTCGTGGGTCAGAGCTTCACTACTCAGAATAACCACTCGGATCCATTTGCAATCATTAAGAAAAACAACAAAAGTGCACGCAAGTGCACCTATTAGGTGTAGCCCCCGACTTACTGCTTAGCTGAAGACCGACTAAGTAGCAAGTCAAGAAAAAATTTAGATTTATAAGAAAAGATTATGGTAATGAGAACTTAGCTCTGGTGTAGGCGTGTAGACGAGCCGTAGAGTTGGACGCTCGTGGCGCTGGCGTAGGTGTGTAGCCGAGTGGATGTGTCGCCGAGCCATAGGCTTGGGTGCTCGTGGCGCTGGCGTAGGCGTGTAGCAGAGCGGCTTATCACCGAGCCGTAGATTTGAAGCTGCAGGCGTGCAGCCGTACCGGGCGCTCGTGGCGCGTGATGCCATACAGCCGAGCTATAGACTTGGACGTTCGTGGCGCTGGCGTAGGCGTGTAGCCGAGTGGCTTCTCGCCGAGTCATAGATTTCAAGCTACAGGCGTGCAGCCGTACCGGACGCTCGTGGCGCGCGATGGCGTACAGCCGAGTTGAATACTTCAACGCTCGTGGCGCAGGCGTAGGCGTGTCGCTGAGTAGAGTGACGCCGAGCCGTAGACTTGGGCGCTCGTGGCGCTGGCGTAGGTGTGTAGCCAAGTGGCTTATCACCGAGCCGTAGATTTAAAGCTGCAGGCGTGCGGCCGTACCGGGCGCTCGTGGCGTGCGGTGGCATACAGCTGAGCTGAAAACTTGGACACTCGTGGCGCTGGCGTAGGCGTGTAGCCGAGTGGCTTGCCGCCGAGCCATAGATTTGAAGGTACAGGCGTGCAGCCGTACTGGGCGCTCGTGGCGCGCGATGGCGTACAGCCGAGCTGGAAACTTGGACGCTCGTGGCGCGGGCGTAGGCGTGTCGCTGAGTAGCGTGTCGCCGAGCCGTAGACTTGGGCGCTCGTGGTGCTGGCGTAGGCGTGTAGCCGAGTGGCTTGTCGCCGAGCCGTAGAATTGAAGCTACATGCGTGTAGCCGTACCGGGTGCTCGTGGCGCACGATGGCGTGCAACCGAGATGAAAACTTGGACGTTTGTGGTGCGGGCGTAGGTATGTCGCTGAGTAGCGTGTCGCCGAGCCGTAGACTCGGGCGCTTGTGGCGCAGGCGTAGGCGTGTAGCCGAGTGGTTTGTCGCCGAGCCATAGATTTGAAGTTACAGGTGCGCAGACGTACCGGGCGCTCGTGGCGCGCGATGGCGTGCAGCCGAGCTGTAGACTTGGACGCTCGTGGCGCGGGCGTAGGCGTGTAGCCAAGTGGCTTGTCGCCGAGCCGTAGATTTGAAGCTACAGGCGTGCAGCTGTACCGGACGCTCGTGGTGCACGATGGCTTGCGGCCGAGCTATAGACTTGGACGCTCGTGGCGCGGGCATAGGCGTGTCGCCAAGTCAACACCGACCTGCACACGTCGTGGTCGGCATCGAACAACACATGCTCGCCGAGATCTCGCCCGTGGTCGACGAAGTCAGCCGTAGTCGTTAATGATCTCCACGTGGTTGGTGTAGCTTGAGAAAGTCGATGAAAGTCCTCGCTGGTCTTCAACGTCCCACGAGATGTGGCACGAACAATCCTCATGCCGTGCCGGCACCGACGAGCTTTACGAGCTCGCCGAAATTCGCGACCTCCCTGCGCAGTCTGTCTTCAAACAAGGGCCACGGTCGCGTCCGAAGTCGGATTCAGGCGTTATTGGATTCGCTGAAAAGATAACGAGATAATCTTTCCAACGCATCTTATATCAACCCAAAACTCATTATGAGTCAACAGGAAATCACGATACAAGTTCCATCCAGAATATGAATGGGAACAGATCGCATCTTCTTCTCATGTTTGTCTCGCGGTTGATGTAACCGGCGTCTCACGATGGGCGCCGTGGTCGTCGAGTCCGAGTGATTTGCTGCTGATGACGGTCACCATCCGAGATTTGTTCTCCATTGGGACCTCACGTATCCAAGTCGGGAATTAAGCCCCCGGCGCACTACTCGTCGGTAGGCGGCGGTGGCATTCCCCAACACGACTGGGAGCCCGAGTGAAGCGCTCTTGAATTCCCTCTCGGATCGGTCTGAGTCCGAAAAGCCGTTGTTGAAGTCTTTGGTTCACCGTATCCAAGTTGGAATTGAGCCCCCGACACACCACTCGGGAGTAGGTGGCGGCGGCGTTTCTCAACCCGAACGGGAGTCCAGACGAAGCGATGTCGATGTTCTCCTCAGACTGGATCAGATCCGAGTCCGAAAGAAGTGTTGGTCGTCGATTATTCGGATAAGCTCCTTGTTGATCCTTGATGTTCTTGGAGGTTTATCACAGCATATCCGCATACCGCAGCCTCCAGATGGGTTTTACGAGCTTGCTGACATTCGCGATCTTCCCGCGCAGCCTGCCTTCAAACGGACGTCCTGGACACATCTGAACTCCGTTTTGAGCATTCTTGGGCTTCACGGAAATCTGACGAAATTATCTTTCCAACGCATCTAGTCTCATCCCTAAATTCCTTTTGGATCAACAGGAATTGTAGAAACACGATGACATCCGGAATCTGTCTTCGAGCCGTCGCCGTATCTGAGTCGGGAATTGAGCCGTAGGCGTACTACTCATGAGTAGATGGCCGTGGCGTTCCCCAACCCGATCGGGAGGCATTGTTGTAGTTCCCCCCAGGTTGGATCTGATCTGAATCCGAGAGGTGGAGTTCAACGAAGTCGTTGCTGATGCAGTCGGCTCCCGAAGCGGAAAGCCTTGCCGGGGACGAAGACGATGGTGACTCCGTAGATCGAAGCCATCGAGCTCGATGAAGATGATCTTGACGCTGCCCCTACCTGGCGCGCCAACTATCGACTGATGGTTAACTGGGGTTATCGTCGGTAATGATTATATAAGGGGCGATGCACAAGATCCAGACTCGATGGTAGCACCAGACAGGGATTTATACAGGTTCAGACCCACATGGCGGAGGTAATACCCTACTTCCTATGCTCTGGGATTATATGGTGATCTGGTGATTAATGTGGAGGGTGATGTCTCTCCATACATAGGTGTGGAGATGATGATCAACTTGATAATGAAGATGCCGAACTAGGGAGCTCCCTGCCCGCCTTATATAGTGGGGGGCAGGGTTACAAGATAGAGTCCTGGTCGGTTGCGAGGTAGGATTCCTATCTCTATCCTCTAGTAGTTATCCGCGATTACAAGTATATCTTTCCTATTAATTAGGGATAGGCTTCTATCTATATCTCACTATTATAGTGGCTGGGCTCATTAGTATGCTAGTTGTTTAGTTTTAAAGTCCTATGTTCCAACCAGATTGCCTGGTGCCTATATGCGACTTCATGAAAAGTTTCAAAGAACCACAATTATACCTAATAAACACAACTATGATATGCATGCTCAACTGAAAATAACAGCGGTGTGTTACAGACCTCCCCTAAAAAGAAGCTCGTCCTCAAGATTCAGTCAGCTCAGCATCGGCTCTCGGCCTGTGTGTAGCCAGCTCGCACAACGGGCATGTAATTCTCTGATCTGTAATAAAATGTTGCTAGTAGTTATGAAATTTTAACCGAGTTGACATGTAAATATAACCAAAGCCTACCTCTGGTGGTCCTGACCGATCGCTAGCCTCCCCTGAACCTTCCCACCCATAGTTTGGTTGATTAGCACGGGGTCAAGCGGCTCATCCTCCTGGTTCTTCTCTTGCCTGTACTTTCGGCGTAAGCCTCCTGGTAGTGTGCCTACATCGAATAGTACATTGTGCATGAATGGTTGAATAGTAAATTGCGTCAAAACACGGTATCAACATTTTACGTACCTTTCACTGCGCAGCAACGGGGTCCACGGGCCCCATGGAACCAATCTGGCCGAACAGTGCGATAGTGCGGAGCTGTGAGGTACTTCGTCCGAGAAAAAGAGCTACCGACCCTTTCACCGTGCTCTCTCCTGGCTAAATTGAAATTTAGGATGTGTTAGAAATATACCAAAGAATACAAATTTATTAAGTGATTACCTGTAGAAGTCCTCGATCGTCGAAACTCATGCCCCGGACATCATATCATGCACCTTCTGCTTGGCACTTCTATCGATCACCAGGTCAAAGTCCAGCTCCTCCAACCCTGCACGAGGACGGTACCTAAGCTACAAACAAGTGTGCTAGTAATGTCAGCAAATACAGTTTCGACAAATGCCAAAAAAAAAGATGTGTTCAAACTCACCCAAAACTCCCGCTTAATCTCCTTGGCGGCGGTGCTCTTACCGTGCTCGGCGACCTTGTAATCATCCCAGGAGTAAGCTGGATGGGATGCCCCTCTTCTCCGACCATCCTAGGGTAGTACTGTCTAATCAGTATTCCAAGCGCGGGACCTGGCTGAGTGTGGTCCTTTCTGGGATTGACACAGGACCTATTGCTAGAAAGAATAGAAATAATGGAGTAGTATGTTATGTTGATAATAAGATAGTTCATGTGTTATTATGACACCTATCCCCGTCAATCTCAATCACAATCCGATCCGCTACATTTCTTGGAGCCTTAGGCATCTTGTTGGGCCCCCTCTTCTTTTTTGATGCTTGAGTAGCCCCTGGCTAGATAGAGCCCAGGGTGTCTGCCTCACCGGACCCAGACTCCTCCGTGAGTTCTAGCTCCTCATCGGAGTAGTGTCCGCCCACACGGACAGAACCCGGTGTGCCCTCACGGTTGTCACCCTCCTCCTCCTCAGAGGTGCTCCTCCTGAACTGTCGTCTTGCCATCCTGTAGTTCAAGTAATGTTAGTGAGCAATATGAATTTTATTAAGAAAATAAATTAATAAGTAAATAAAAATGTGCATAATTTATAGCCTTAAGTTAGAAGTATGTATCATCGACATCGAGAGGATCATTCACAGGTTCCTCGATGTCGCCCGTTTGGTTGGGTGGGTTAACTTCTTCATCGACATCATCATCAATTGTGACTGTTAGATTATCAAGTCCATGGCTAATATAATTCACGAAATTGTCGTTCGTACGTTGTTCTTGTATTAGATGATGATAGTCATCGGAAGTCAGGGTAGTTAACCTTCTAGGCCTTCGAATTTTGTATATAACCCACCAAGGCTTCAAGTCTTTATCATCGCGTTTAGTACTATCTTCTATTGCTTTACTGCATGGATAAGGTCAGTAGTACACTTGTTCTGCTTGGTTAGAAAGGATAAACGGATCATACCCTTTTAACCTCGAGGTGTGTTTCACTTCCACCATTCCTAATTGAGGTCGACGTCTATACCCTTTGGTAGGATCGAACCAATCGCAACGAAATAAAACAATCGATAGTTCTTTCTTGCTCGAAGACTAATTCAATTATCTCCTCGATGATGCCATAATACTCCATGCCATCATCCCCATTGCATAGTACACAACTATTTGTCGTCTTCAAATTAGGTTTTGACTGTTCGTGAGATGCAAACCGGAATCGGAACCCATTAATATCGTAAGTTCAATGCACCTTTACACTTTGTCTTGGTCCATGCGACATGATATGAACATCATTATGTACTCTTGCACGGGTGGTGCACTGCGTTAGAAAAGATAACGGATGTTATAAATTGAAAGAAATTAGATTAAAAAATACTTACATGATACTAAGGAATACTTACATGTTTCTAGAACCAAACTAAAAAGTTTGGGCGTCCTTCTCTAGCACCCCCTTCAACAATTTCGTTCTCTCATCCGGATTGGGGTCATTACTGTCAGTGCATTCAGTTCTGATGAATTGTTTTTGCATATCTACCATTTCCTCCATATTATCGAACACATATAAGAGTGCCACCAAGCTTTCTTCTTGTGCTAACTCTTGCCTTGTAATTCTCCCCACATAATTACCGTTTTCAAGGAACATCTTTAGGTCAGATTGGGTGTCAGTGCATACTGTGTTGTATCTTGGTATTTGTATGTTAACATTATGCTCTCTCACCAAATATTTGTTGCAAAAGTTGGTATTGTCCTGCATGTAGTATGATTCTGCTATCGAACCCTCCACGCAAGCCTTGTTTTTCACGTTGGACTGAACCCCTTTTAGTCGACGCTCCATGGGATACATCCACCTATACTGGACAGATCCTCCCAATTTAGCTTCATACGGTAAATGCACCAGTAGATGCTCCATTGGGTTGAAAACCCTGGGCACATAAATTATTTCAAGTTTGCAAACAAGTATAACTATATCATATTCAATTTTGGCCATTTCGTTATTTTGTATCTTTTTAGCACATAATTTCCTATAGAAGAAACTCAATTTTGCAAGAGCTATCCAGACTTCTTCAGTTACGTAGCCACGAAACACAACGGGCATGAGATCTCTTATGAAGATATGATAATCATGGCTTTTCGTTCCATTTATCTTTCCTTGAACAACATTAACGCCACGACCTATATTCGACGCACACCCATCGGGAATTTAAGCTTCCTTTCGAACCAATCCATACATTCTCTCCTTTGTACGACTATTAAACTTTACGGTGCCTTCGGCTTCTTGGCCCTACCCTCTATCTTCGTAGATGGTCGATTGCATATTTCACTGCAATTGAGACGTGCTTTTACATTATCTTTTCTCTTATCAGCTATGTTAAAGTTAGTCCCAAAAATTGCCTAGGCCACATTTATCTCTTGGTGCATGATATCAAAAATTATGGGGCAAAAGTAAATCATCAGCATATGGAAGATAGTACAAACTACACTTTTGTGTCCAATAGTGTGACTCCCCGTAACCCTCGTACACACCATTCCTTCCTTCAGCCAATCTGGTCTGCCACGCCTTTATAGCAACAACGGTTAAACGACCACACTTTTGTCTTTTCTCTATGGTGTTTTTCTGGAATGCATTTTTTTGTTTCCTAAATGGATCACTTGGTTTGAGAAAAGCACGGTGACAATCAAAGAAACTTGTCCTTTCCCCGTGTGGCAACTGAAACTCATTTGAACCATCCATACATGCATAACAGATTAGTCTCCCATGCGTGCTCCATCCTGAAAACATTACATATGCGGAGAAGTCATGAATAGACCACAAATATGCGGCCCTCATGCAGAAATTTGAATTTTTTTTTCTATCGTATGTAATTGCCCCACTTTCCCATAACTCTTCAAACTCTTCAACCAAGGGCCTAATAAAAAGTCTAGATTTTTTCGAGGATTTATGGGACCAGGTACGAGAAGGGCTAGAAACATAAACTCTTCTTTAAGTAGAATCAATGGTGGAAGGTTCAAAGGCATGGTGAAAACTGGCCAGCAAGAATACAACGCGACATTGATATTGAACGGAGTGAACCCATCGGTCCAATGCAAAACCAGTATGCCTCTGATCAAAATGTTTCCACGCTTCCCCTTCCGATGGATGAACCATGACATCACCCTTTGTCCTTTTACCTCTTTGTGCCACATCATCTGCTGCGTCGTTTCTTCAGTAAAGAAATATCGTTGGAGAGTTTTGTTAGTGAGAAGTAACGAAGCCCTTTTCTCGCCAATTTGTCTGTCTCTTATTTCATTCGGTGTCGTCTATCTCCACATATCTTGACTCTCCACATTTATCGCAAGCACGCTTAACTGCATCATCCTTATAATACAACATAAAATGATTGGGACAGTAGTGTATTTTCTCAGATAGCATTCCTAGTCCACCTATAAGTTTCTTACACTTATGCCAAGTCGGTGGCAACTTATAACTTTGAGCAAGAACATCGAACCACAACGATATGAGTTTGTCAAAACAATTAATCGAGAAATTTTACTTGCATTTAATAGCCAACATACGGGCCACAACAGACAGCAAGGCTACTGTGGTTCCATCGTGCAACGGTTGTTTGGCAGACTTAAGAAGCCCCATGAAATCGGACACGGTCATGGGTGCCTCCTCGTCCTCGAAATTATTACCAAAGTCTTCCATCAAATCATTCACCCGATCGATTTCATCAAAACCTTCATCGGGTATGGATAGGGGTCGTACACACGCTGCACAATGATTCTCCCCATGATATACCCACTGTCGACGGGTAGCTAACCGGGGGTTATCGTTGACAATGATTATATATGGGGTGATGCACAAGATCCAAACTCGATGGTAGCACAAGATAGGGTGTCTTTTTTATATAGGTTTAGGCCCTCATCGGTAGAGGTAATACCCTAGTCCTGTGCTCTGGGATTATAATGGTGATCTGATGATCAATGTAGAGGGAGATGTTTCTCCATGTATGGGTGTGGAGATGAAGATGTAGATGATGATCATCATCGTACCGAAACTGGTGCTCCCTGCCCGCCTTATATAGTGGGGGGCAGGGTTACAAGATACCGTCTTGTTCGGTTATGAGGTAGGATTCCTATCTCTATCCTTTAGTCAGATACGTAGTTATCCGGGATTATAATTGCGTCTTCCCTATTAGGGATAGACTTCTATCTTTAATTCTTTTCTTGCCGGGCAATCCATGTAGAGTCTGAGTGGTACCCGTCCTTATCCACCCGACATGAGTTGTTAGTGATACCCAACCCGGGATTGCCAAAGTTCTAGCGGTCGACTCTTTGTAAGGCGCATCACTTTGATTTTGACGAAGTGGTAATTGTACTCGTCTTGCGATGTACAGCTGGTGACCCAACATGGGGCGTAGCATTGATTTTGGCTGAAGAGCCGAGTGATACCTGCACCCGACCGGAGTGGGATATAGCTAGTGGCGCAGAGGGCATACCGTGGTTTTGGTTGAAGAGCCGAGTGGTACCTGTACCCGATTGGAGTGGGATACAACAGGTGGCCCCAAAAGGCGTACCGTATTTTTAACCAGCTGGTACCTGTACTCGTAGAGTAAAGCTATTGGTGCAACATGGAGCATACCATCTGGACAGGGTTTGGCCCAATGATACCTCTATCCGACTGGTGCGGCACATAGTTAGTGTCCAAACATGGGGCATATCATTGTTGTCAGCCAGACGGTACATGTACCCGACCGGAGTGGGATACAGCTGGCGGCCCCACCACAGGATGTACCTTAAGGATAGAGTTTGGCCGTATGGTATCCATACCCGGGTTGCGGTATACAGTGTCGACTCCAATTGGAGCGTACCATCGAAACTCAATCCCAACATCACTGGTATCTGATCCTGACGTGCAGTGACCAACTATTGACCCAACATGAGGTGATGCGCACTAGGTCGGCCCGATCTTCTGGTGAGGAACGATACGTCGGTTTGGTGTACAGCGAAGTAGATGGATCGGCTACTAACCACAAAATCAGCAACCAAGCAATCGCAATGTCACCTCGCTGAACCGATCAACAAAGTCGAAACCCGATCGATCCTTGAACATGCTGCAACCGAGAACAAGCAAGAACAAGATGATAGCTGATAATTAACGAAACCAAAGGTGAGGTTTTGTTTTCCATATCGGGCGGTCTAGTCGATACGCGCAATCTCGGAGAAGGACACACAAGGGTCTACCAAACACAACAAAACCTAAGCGTAAAAGAGAGGCACCGGCCACATATATAGCGGCGGCCAGGGGGAGTGGGGCGGCCAAAACAGGGGCACCCACCAAAACCCTAAGTTACATGGGCCACAGGCCCAAAGATAAGGTGAAGCAGCACCCTGAAATTGTGGCCCGTGAACTTCTTCTTTGTTTTCCCGACGCTTTGGAGCGAATATGGAGGTGGGGCTGGATCCATTAGAAATCTTATCTCCTAAGCTTTCCAACGAGTGGTCACAGGCTGAAATCGGAGTTCGGGAGCCCGATTTATGTCCGTTTGAAGTTGGCGTGCTGCTGGATGGCCGAACCGGGCTGTTTGGCATCTTGGGCCTCCATGTGGGCTTTCCTTGATATGTCAAGGCCTTGTGGGTCTTGGACTTGTGGTGTTTCTTTTTTGGAGAAGGCTTGTAAGGCTGGGCTTTAGGATTAATGCCCCTCAGTGATGAAGATGTCGCAGCGTCAATTGTAGGCGACAAAGATGGAGCGGCATCAGTAGTTGTTGGAGTGGTCGGAGAGGAAGGAGGGGCAGCGGTCATACTGATCGTATCCATACTGGTGATGTCCTCATCATGAGGTATACCAAGAGATGAGTATTTTTTGTAGCTCTGCCGGTAGTCGACCCGACATGGGGTGTACCGATGCTGAATTTGGCTTAGCCTGGCTGTGTTTGCAGCCATTGGTTGTGACGCGTAGCTGGAAGGCCGTACTTAGCGCTCAAGGCGCATGGTGGCCTGTGCCCAGAGGCATAAGCGTATAGACGTACCGAAGTTGGCGTGGGCATGTAGCTGTGCCATAGAATTGAACACTCAAGGCACGGACGTAGGCGCATAGCCATACCGGGCGCTCGCTGAGCTATAGATTTGAACGGTCGAGGCGCGGCGTAAGCGTGTAGCCGTGCAAGGCCATCGTCGAGCCGTAGTTGTCGCTCATTGCGCAGGTCTTCCTTACTCGTATACGGAGTCGTAGAAGGTACTTGATGAGGTAAAAACTCATGAACCCCTATAACATGTACATGTAGAATTTAGGCAGTATCATAAAAACAGTTATATGGATGTAAAAATCCAACCGCTTTGTTTATGTAATTTTAATGTCTTTTTGTTCCTTTTTCTTTTTGATTTTTAATTCCTCTAA
Source organism: Raddia distichophylla (assembly GCA_005191435.1). NCBI lineage: Eukaryota > Viridiplantae > Streptophyta > Magnoliopsida > Poales > Poaceae > Raddia > Raddia distichophylla. The sequence continues at coordinate 4,782,280 of SPJY01015242.1, read as the reverse complement.
GTTATCTTCATTTTTTTATGCACTCTGCCCGACTAATCCAGCCCCCGGGCATCTGGAATTTGCTTATGGATCTTTTCCCAGGCACGTGTATTGAGTGACTAGAGTTCACTGTACATGGGGTCAGAGCTTCACTACTTGGAATAACTACTCAGATTTATTTGAAATCATTAAGAGAAAGAAACAAAAGTGCACACAAGTGCACCTATTAGGTATAGCCCCTGACTTACTGCTTAGATGGAGACCGACTAAGTAGCAAGTCAAGAAACAACTCAGATTTATATAAAAAATTATGGTAATGAGAACTTAGCTCTGATGTAGGCGTAGGAATGTAACCGAGCCGTAGACTTGTAGACGTAGGCGTGTAGCCATACCAGGCGCTCGTGGCACACGATGCCGTACAGCCAAGCTAGAGGCTTGGTCGCTTGTATCGCGGACGTAGGCGTGTAGCCGAGTGGCATGTCGCCGAGCCATAGACTTGGAGGCGTAGGCGTGTAGCAGTACAGGGTGGCGTGCGATGGCGTACAGCTGAGTCGAAGACTTGGGCACTCGTGGCGCGGGCATAGATGTGTAGCCGAGTGGCGTGTCACCGAGCCATAGACTTGGAGACGTAGGCATGTAGCCTTACCGGGCGCTCGTGGAGCGCGATGGCATACAACTGAGTCAAATACTTGGGCGCTCGTGGCTTGAGCGTTGACGCATATATAGCCGAGTAGCGTGTCACCGAGCCGTAGATTTGGAGGCGTAGGCGTATAGCCAAGTAGCGTGTCACCGAGCTGTAGACTTGGAAGTGTAGTCATGTAGCCGAGTAGCGCCGAGCCGTAGACTTGGAGACATAGGCGCGTAGCCGAGCTGAAGACTTGGCACTCGTGGCGCCGGTGTATGCACGATGCCGAGTAGCATGTTGCCGAGCCGTTGACTTTGAAGCGTAGGCGTGTAGCCTTACTAGGCGCTCGTGGCGCACGATGGTGTACAGCCGAGTTGAAGACTTGGGTGCGTAGGCGTGTAGCCGTACTGGGTGCTCGTGATGCGCGACGGCGTACAGTCGAGCTGAAGACCTGGGCGCTCGTGGCGCGGGTGTAGACGTGTAGCTGAGTAGCTTGTCACCGAGCCGTAGACTTAGATGCGTAGGCGTGTAGCCGATTCAACAGAAGTAGTCGTTCAAGTCTCGATCAACTCCAAGTAGCACACGCCGTGGTCGGCGTCGAACAGCACATTCTCGCCGAGGTCTAGCACATGCTCGATGAGGTCTCGCCCGTGATCGACGAAGTCGGCCGTAGTTGTAAATGATCTCGACGCTGTTGGCGTTGCTTGACGAATGTCGTTTAAAGGCCTCGTTGGTATTCAACATCCTACAAGATGTGGCACGACAAATCCTCACGCCGTAGCTGGCACCGACGAGCTTTACGAGCTCGCCGAAATTCACGATCTCTCTGTGCATTCTGTCTTCAAACAGGCGCCATGGTCGCACACAAACTCGGATTCAGGAGTTCTTGGATTCGTTCGGAAGATAAGTTTTCCAACGCATCTTATATCACCTTGAAACTCTTTCTGAGTCAATGGTAAATCGCGATACAAGTTTCGTCCAGATTATGAACGAGAACTGATTGCATCTTCTTGTCACGTTCGCCTCGCGGTTGATGAGGCCAGCATCGCATGATGCACGCCATGATCGTTGAGTTCGAGTGATTTGCTTGTGATGACGGTCACCATCTGATATCCGTTCTCCATCGGGACCTCGTTGTATCCGAGTCGGGAAGTGAGCCGTTCCCCAACACGATCGGGAGTCTGAGTGAAGCGCTATGGAATTCCCTCCCGAATCGGATCTTGTCCGAGTCTGAAAGAATGGATTTTCATGTGTAGGTGAAGTCTCTCCTAGATGGATCTAATCCGAGTCCAAAACAGTAAGCTTAGGCCTCCGGCGAATTTCGCGTTGCTATGCGGCAGTGGCATTCTCCAATCTGAAGAGTAGTCTTGGCCGGTCGTTGCTGAAGTCTCCCTCGGATCGGATCTGGTCTGAGTTCAAGGGCGCAAACTTGTCGAAGTTCGCCGGTAACGAAGTCGATGTTACCGAAGCAAAACGCCTTGCCAAGAAAGAAGGCGATGATAAATCTGTTAATCGTTCTGATAGTCGAGGCCACCACCCGAGAATCTTCGGTCTGAGTATCTTCGTATCCAAGTCGGGAACCAATCCGTTCATAACTAGCAGCGGCGTTCCATAACCTGAACGGACGCTCGAGCGAAGCGATGTTGACTCCTCCCCCGGATTAGATCATGTCCGAACCCGTGGAAGTGTTCTAGCAGTCTTTGATTAAGTCCTCGCCGTATCCGAATTGGGAATTGAGCCATGCGGTACACCACTCGGGAGTAGGTGTCGGCGGCGTTCCTTAACTCGAATGGGAGTTGAGTTATAATGATGACGAAGCTCTCTTTAGATCGGATCTGGTCTGAGTCCAAAAGAGTGACTTGGTCGCCGAATCTGCGTGTTTTGCTGCTGAAAGCACCCACCATCTTGAACTTCTTCTTGGTCAGGTCCTTGTCGTATCCGAATAAAGAATTTAGCCCCTGGCACACCACTCACGAGTAGGTGGCGGCAGCATTTCTCGACCCGAACGGGAGTACAGACGAAGCAATGTCGATGTTCTCCACAGACTGTATCGGATCCGAGTCCAGAAGAAGTGTTGGTTGTCCATTGTTTGGAGAAGATCCTAGCTGATCCTTTATGTCCATGGAGGTGTACCACGACCTATCTACGTGCTGCAGACTTCACAGACGGGTTTTACGAGTTTACTAAGATTCACGACCTTCCCGCGTAGTCTGCCTTCAAACGGACGCCCCGGACATATCCGGACCCTGTTTTGGGCGTTCTTTGGCTTCACGGAAAGCTGACGAAATTATCTTTCCAACGCATCTAGTCTCATCTGAAAATTCCTTCTAGATTGATGGGAATTGAAGGAAAACAAATGATGTCCATAATCTGTCTTTGAGTCATCGCCGTATCCGAGTCGAGAAGTGAGCCGTTGGCATACTACTCATGAGTAGATGGCCGTGGCGTTCCCCAACCCGAGCGGGAGGTGCTGTTGTAGTTCCCCCCAGATTGGATCTGATTCAAATCCGAGAGGTGGAATCCGCCGAAGTCGTTGATGACGCAGTCGACTCCCAAAGCGGAAAGCCTAACCGAGGGCGGAAACAACGGCGACTCCGTTGAACGATGTCATCGAGCTTGACGAGATTGATCTTGACACTGCACCTACCTGGCGCGCCAATTGTCGATAGGTAGCTAACCAGGGGTTATCGCCGGCAATGATTATATATGGGGCGATGCACAAGATCCAAACTTGATAGTAGCACAAGAGAGGGGGTCTTTTTTATACAGATTCAGGCCCTCATCGGTAGAGGTAATACCCTAGTCCTGTGCTCTAGGGTTATAATGGTGATCTGATGATCAATGTGGAGGGAGATGTTTCTCCACGGATGGGTGTGGAGATGAAGATGTAGATGATGATGAACATCATACCGAACAAGGGGCATCCTGCCCGCCTTATATAGTGGGGGGCAGGGTTATAAGATAGAGTCCTGGTTTGTTACGAGGTAGGATTCCTATCTATATCCTTTAGTCAGATACGTAGTTATCCGGGATTACAATTGTGTCTTCCCTATTAGGGATAGAGTTATATCTTTAACTCTTTCCTTGTGGCGGAAGCCTTCTAGAGTCTGAGAGGTACCCGTCCTTATCCACCTGACTTGGTCTGTCTATCCCCTGTCGGGTGGTCTTTTAGGCCCTTCGTGTGGGTACCCGGGGTCTATGTTATCCACACTCACCGATGGTATGCGGCTTTGTAACCATGTTTATATAGGTTGAGCTCCATCTGGTCACGGGATCTCTTCTGACAATTCCCACACTCAGAACAAGGGCATGCCACCTTAATGTTAAGGTCTGACGCATGCTGGAATTCATGAGTCACAAATTCATCGGTCTTTTCGTACCATTCATCTGTGTGTTGTCTGCTGGGTTGCCATCCATCGTACATCCAACTTCTTTGTTCTTCAATCTATTGTTGGCATGTGTCATTTCATGTGAGGGTTTCATGACGGGCTTAGGAAGGCTTCTAAACCCACCCACGAATGACCGATCGCGCAAAATTCATTGCGGCACCATCGGTTTGAGATGAAATTTCGGCAGCATAACCATAAGGGTTCTCCCAGTGCAACGATGGCCTAGGTAGGTTATTAAAACAACCGAGCCCTTATGTTATGCACAGGAGAACCTCTTAGGGTTATGTCATCGAAAATCTCGTCTCAAACACACCAGTGTCGAAAGGAATTTTGCTCGATCGGTCATTCATGGGCTGTCCACTGGGACGCCCATAGATGGCAGTCCACTGGACAATTTAGAAATGCTTATCACATCTCGTATGAAAGCACAACGAATCATTGTTCGTGTTCCATACGAGTTGTGCCGTCTCTGAATGGGTGACGTACGGCTAAGTCACAATTGAAAAAGACTAATGCAGACATAATATTATTAAGCCTAATATATTACCTAACAAAAAAGGTAATAAATAACATTTATGAAATAATAAACAATCAACCATCAATCGAAAAAATAATTACCAATTACTAAACCGTAAATAATCAATTATTTGGCATACATTTATTTTATTTATTTATTATTTGCCTAATTTATTTGGTAAACCTATATTAGTGTCGACTAGTGATGCATGGCCATCGACACTACACAACAAGTACGAAAAGAACATACTCGATTACCTCGAAAAGGCGGCGGCGGTGGCAACTATCGACGCGTGGGACTTAGGCACATACCCATGGAAATCAAGGTTAAAATATTATTTGTCTCGACGGCTAACTCAATGCCGTCAAGACAGCTTAATCTCTCCCGACGACCATCTCGATGCCGTCGAGACAGCCTAAACTCTCTCGACGGTTCTAGGTCAACTGCCGATACCGATGGTGACGGCTGGCACCTGCGGAGGGGCACATCACTCGACGGCCAACACAGCGCCGTCAAGACAGGTGTAGTTTTACACGAAGCCGTCGAGACACTTTCCTGTCTCGAGGGTTTTTCCCTTTATTGGACTTGACGGTCAACCCAACATAATGTGATTTTTGACAATACAAAACAAAATTTGTTATTGTTCATATACAATGCGTTGACTTTTATGTATCAAATAATATCATCAGCGAAAATAAAAAAATCCAGAGCATCTAACGCGACAAACAATACTAAATGGGGTGTTTTCCTGTTAAGTTATTGGTTATCGTACAGTATCGTATGTTTCGTTACTTAATACACAAAATACACTAATTCAAAATTTTCAATTTCAATCAACAATCAAAACTTCAATACTGATGTAAAAGAACAAATCCATTTCATTCATTTTTCTACTTGTAAAAAAATAACTATAAATGAAACTCTAGTTTATAGGAAGAAAAATATATATTTAAATTGGGGCTCTCTCGACGGCATAACGTCCGGCCGTTGTGAAAGATTACGCCGTTCGGCTGCCCTGACAGACGGCGTATTGTACTCAACGGTTCGTGTTTTGGCCGTCGAGACTATGCAGACGTGGTTCTTAGTTTCGACAGCCTTCTTGGTGCCGTCGAAACATAAAGTATTATGCCGACGGTTTTCAGATGGCCGTTGATACCAGTTTCCGCACTCGAGATTGCGTTCGTTTCCTATAGTGGCTCATGGATCCTTGTGCACTTGTTCCCTGCTTTTAGATCAAACCGACACTTCACTATCGGTGTAGATGGGATCCTTTTTTTCCTTTGGAGCCATGGAAGAAAACTCAACTGGTTCGGAGCCGGATGTGGGTCGGCCAACCAAGGGTAGTTGTAAAATAGTGACCGTCAACAGTGTAACTATGGAAAAGTATGGGTTCACTAGTGTTGATCTCAGACAGTTTAGATACAAGTTTGAACCCATTGTACTTGCTATAGATGCTTGCCAGGTCTTTTATGCTACTGACACGACAAATAAGAAAGACAATGTGGTTCTCCCTAGGAAACGACGGATGGTTGGATTTGAAAATGTTGTTGATGAGGATGAGTTCAATCAATTCGACGAAATCTCTCCATTCGTTACTTCAATCATGCCACACCTTTCACCCACCGATAAAACTTTATACTTGCAATCCAACTACAATGAAGGGATCCATGTATAGAAAGTACGACAACGGCGAAAGTGAATTTGCATAGTGTGTCAAAATTTGTAAGATCCATGTTTTTACATTCATTTGACAACAACATTATCCCTGAACTATAGTTTCATGCATGAACAACATTATCCCTGGATTATAGTACAACATGTTCAAAGTATCCTCAGCTTATTCATTTAACATTTATACTTGAACCCAAGGTTCCAGAAATCGGTAATCGCTAGTCGGTCGGTGGCCTAGGTGCTAGGGATTAATCGGTTAGTCAGGGATAAATTGGAATTAATCGGTGGCCATTAATCGGTAGTCTAGAGTACATTATTCTTATAAATCTACACCTGTTGACAAAAAAGATGAGACATTCATCTATTTTAATGGGGAGGAGAAGATCCCCGACGTCGACGCATAGCCTCGCAGAGAGGAGCAGCATGGTGATGCACGGCTGCCTCACAGGAAGGAGCTGCGTCTTGGAGCGGAGGCACGACCTCATGACGGCGGCGATGCACCTCACAACGGTGATGACGCATGCGCTCACAGCGGCGGCGACGCACGGCCTCAAGGGAAAAAAAACAAGGAGGCAGATCACAGAGGCGCAGACCAAAGGGAGATGCATACCTCGAGCTCAAGGAGGAGGAGGCAGCATGGAGAGGACTGCCTGAACAACCCAGCGCTCTGATACCACCTGATGAGGACACGCCTACGGTGCCCGATATTTTCCCAATCTTTCACGGTACTAACAATAACAGCAAGTAATTTTCATTCAAATAATTGTGCTTCCAGGAACACAACGGTGAGTAATTCAATATAAATAATAGCAAGCTGCTGTTGGGGAATAAAATAGTGATCTGCTATCACCCACGCCAGCAACAACAGAGAATATAATATGACTGGCAATAGTAGCCGGCTGCTAGAATAGTAAATTCCCTCTTCTGACCAAGATGAGTATCGGTGTCACAAAGCACATAAATAATCCAGATTTAGCAAAGGTGTCTCACGAGACAAATAGTCAACTCAAAAATAATTCCCTTGGATCCGTCCCACACCACAAGCAAGAATTCCACGGAACGATGAAGGCCAAGCAATAAAACGCTGAATTAACTCAGTAGTCCGTAGATATATAGACCAGCAGAAAAGGTACTTCCGATCTATTAATCACTAATATCAAGCAGTAGCAATGATAGGTGGGATCGGCTTACAGTAGATGCAATCCAAATCCTAGATAAGTTCTTCCACCCGTAGCACCAAGTGGACACCACGATCGGAAGAGGAGATCCAAACGAGAATCAAGACACGCACCCAAGCAGCAGCTTGATCACGGTCTCAACACAATCTTCAAGATCGGCAGGATAGATCGAAGAGGGATGCCCTCTTCTTGTTCTTGGGGAAGAAACCCTAGAAAAACAAGCAATAACTCAATCTCCCCATACATGGGCGCCGGCCCAAGGCTATATGGCACGCAGGCCAGCCAAAACTCAACTCCGACTCGACCTAGACTCGGAAAAGACTCGGACTGACATTGTTTCGACGACTGCGACTCGCACATAATGAATCTAATTATGGGCCTGGATGCGTTGGAATGATCTCGAAATTATCTTTCCAACGAGTAGTAGAACACCCAAAACGGAGTTCGTATACAACCTGGGCGCTCGTTTTAATACAGACTGCTCCTGGATTCCGAATTGGACTCAAACTGGGTCTGGAATTGGACTTGTGGGCTGACTCTCCAAGTCGGATTTAACAATTTGGACGACGTTGCATCCCTCTCCATATCCTTGTTGGCTAGGGCGTATATGTCCTTGTCCATAGTGGTAACATTTTGGGAGCAATATTTGAGGGCAGTTCCTTTTAAGATGATTTCCACCACAATGGTAACAAATGACGGAAGTGTTGCTTCAAGATATTTGGGAGGTTATCTCTTGTTGAAAATTTCTATGGTTATGGGCAAGTTTTCCTTAGTTTGGATGATACTTCTGTATTTTATTGTTGACCATCTGAGCAAAATATTCACTTCTTCTTTTCCTTGTATCCATCATTTTATTTCTTTGTTCCTCCATAATAAGTACTTTATCTACTAAAGTTTTGAGATCTGGGTAATCAAATCCTGAGAGTTGAAATTGCAGATGTTGTTGTAGACCATTGATAAATTTCTTCATTTTCCTTTTCTCGGTCGCGATTTCTTCTGGTGCATATCTGGACAGATAGTGGAATTGACGCATATATTATAACACTGTCTTGTTGTTTTGTTTTAAATCATCAAATTCTCTTTTCTTGGCATCCATTAATCCTTCGGGAAGATATACATTATGGAATTCCTTGTCAAATTCTTCCCAAGTTATCAGATTCCTATTTGGGTGAGTTTCTTGAAATGTAACCCACCATGCTGCAGCTTGTCCTGTAAGCTGATGCGATGCGTACAATACTTTTTCATGGTCAGAGCATTGTACTGTCTCTAATTTCCTTTTAATATCCCTGAACCAATCATAAGCTTGTAGAGGGTCTATGGCAGATGCAAATGTTGTTGGCTTAGTTTTCTGAAAATCATTCCATTTTGTTCCTAAGCCAATTGTGTCATTAGGTCTTCCTTCTGGCAGCCTTTCAATTATTTTGACGTAGAAGTTCATTTTGAGTTTCCGTAGCTTCATGTCTATTCCTTTCCATGGCAGCTAAAATTTGTGCCAGAGTGACTTCCGAAGCTTGACTTGGGGTTTGACTTGTTTGTTCAGCCATTGGGGTAGTCTTTTAACATGAAATTTTAAAGGAATTTGTTTTAAAAATCAGAAATTTTTTATTTTGGCGTAAATAGAATTGAGATAAGGAGTTTTTTGCATGAAAGATTTTGGCATAACCTAGTTTGGAAGTGTAATTATATAGGATTTAGTGATATACTTTTATTGAGTTTCCTAAAATCATTTGCAAAAGCTCGATTTATTAAAAATATTTTCAAAATAATTTAAAGATTTTGAGAAGAGATGAGATTAGCTGAGGTAATAGAAAACTTCCTATAAAATTATTTTCAGAAATTTCTAAGAGAGATAAGATTTTTTTAATCTAAAAGTAGTAATTTAAAATATTTAAATAAAATTTTCTATTCCATTTTTCAATTATCCTCCAGTCAAGCAAGGCTCTGATACCATTTCCGTGGGAACCCGGAAGATACCCGAAAATACAACTGTCTAGGATTTTAGTTGCATTTTGAAATAGTACAAACAGCCAAACTTTATTACATGTATTGAGTTATTTCACAATATAGCTTACAAATTGAAATACACCTCCAAAATTTACTCTTCAAAACCACTGGCATGGCTCGAGTGTAGGATATACTAAAAATCTACAGCAAACTCTTGCAAGTCTTCAAATGAAAGTCTTCTGCTAAAAAGAAAGGATCTACCCAAAAGAAGGGTAGCCCGTAAAACAACGGGTAAGCACCTACGTCTTAACAAGTTTCCATATGCATGCCTATTAACTATGTGCAAGGTTTTAACAGAAAATGACAGGGAGATTTAAATATAGACTTAATGCATATTTTTAAAATAGTTTTTAGAAAAATCCTATATTTTGCCAATTCTTTTCTAAAATATTTTTGAAAAATAACCAGGCTTTCAAAACTGACTCTAGACCAGACCAACAACAACCTTACAACCACACCTCTAACTTGATTCATGTCAATATTTAGAATAGGCATCACCCCTACGATACAACCTCATATCCAGAAGTATGGTACATCGATGATTTGTTTTTAACGACTCTGCAGAATCTGCCCAGTTTTACTCGTAAAATGATCAGTAATACGGTTTGGGCGGAAATTTGTATCTTTTCTATCGTGACATAATTCAGTTAAGAGCAATGAACAAACCAACCGCTGGCCCCCAAACAAGTGTCCCTAGTCGGCGACTAAAGCGACCCACCATGCGTCTCACATTCCCATTGTTTTTTCACGCTAAACTTCCAACAACACCAACAACTCACCAACCTTAGCACGACCAAAACCTCAACAACTCAACCTCTTTCCAACTCAACTAAAAGTTAGATTAAAATGCAACAATCATGATCATATATGCTTATATGAGACCTTGCCATTATTGTGGCTAGATTAAAGTCCTAGGGTTTTCCTATGACTTAGGCCCTGTTCTTTTGAGCTGATCTGAATGGCTGAAATGACTGAACTTCGAGAGCTTCTCGAGGTAGTCTCGAGATTTGGATACATTTCGTTTGACTTGCTTTTTAAAGCATTAGAACCCACCTTCAAAAGAGCGAAAAAAGAACTCAAAAAACTCAAAGCATATGTGTTTTTAAAACATAGATAAGTCGTTAAGCTGTTAAGTCGTTAAGCTGAAAAGAACTGGGCCTTAGTAGGGAAGCTAAAATCTAAATAGGATTATGACTACATGCAATCATAAATACTTTTAAATCAATTGGACAAAAATTCATTAACTATAAATTAAATGCATAATACAATATTGGGAACAGGAAACCTGGTTGGTTCAGCTAGATCTTTGATGTCTACACTATTGCCCTGATATTCTTGCTTGGCTGATCCAGGGGCAATAAATTCTTTTCCTACACGTTGGGAAAGGTGAAACAGGAAGGGAATTTAAGAAAAAGAAAAATGCATGGAGCATGAATGCATGAAATCATTTTAAAAAGGTATTTTAAGAAAAAAGGTTAGGGTTGACTAGGATGGTGATGGTTTGTGTGATTTAATAATTTCTTGAAAAATTTTCTTATAAAAAGAAATGGGGATGGGGATTTTTGCATTATTCCGGATAGAATAATATGGAAGGTTAATTTTGGCATTATTTTGGGTGATCTCCGGAAAGCAAGAATTTATGCATGTGTATATGGGAAAAATATCTTGTGTGGATCAACAGATTTCCAGAGATCGGGGTCGACGACAATAACGTTATCGGAGTTTCAAGGTGAAAATCTTGAAAATATATTTTAAAAGGAAATATTAGGTTGATATATTTTTATTTGGAATTTTTGGAAAACAGAAATAAATTTTTAAAGCATTTTCCTATAAAAATAGAAGTAAAAACATTTTTATTTTCAACTTTTTAACTAAAAGGGGTATTTTATATTTTTATAAAATACTAGACTGAATTTTAGATTTTTTGGAATTTTTGCAGAATTTTTAAAATAGTTTTACTATTTTATTTAAAATAGGAAGTTATATTTAAAATTAGAAAAAAATAGAGAGGAAAATTTTGAATGGGCCAACGGGAGATGGGCTAGCCCATTAAGAAGTAGAGTTGTGCAGGCTGTGCTTAGCGCAGGCGCTGACAGCGGGGCCCGCATGGCAGTGAGAGAGAGGGGGAAAAGAGGGGCGCGACGGGGAGGGGCTCATCGGCGGCGACGGTGGCCGGAGATGGGATGATGGTCCTCGGTATGTGTGATTGGCGGTGGTGAGAAGCTATCCGAGGCGGCGGCGGTGCTTGGGATGGCTGGGGTTGGCGGCGCGGCGAACATAGCACGGCGGCAGCGAAGGTGGTCATTAGCGTCGGTGCTCCGGTGAAGAGAGGTGAGATGTGGTTGGCTTGGGTCGAAGAGGCGCTGGGGAGAGCAATTTACAGGCGGGGAGCACGGTAGCAGCTGGAGGGAAAAGCACGGGGTCAAGAAAATAACAGTGAGAAATTCCGGCGAAGACGCGGCAGATAGGGAGTAGTGAAGAGGTGGATAAGATAGGCGACGGCGTGTCGATGCCGTAGGAGTTGATGCGGTGGCCTGCTGTCAGTACCCCCAAATTTCTCACACTCGGTTCAATGGAGATACGGCTCTCGGGCTGTCCGAAGGGCTGAAAACCAACATACGAGTAGCCCACGGGCACGCCAAGTATGTTAACTCTCAGCCCGGGCTGCATCGACAAGAGCGGGCTATATCAATTGAAATGAGGGTAAGCTCGGGTACCGGATATGTGCTTCAGTAACGGCTCCCAAGATCAGCTACCGTTACACACATATCCTTATTTGGATCAATAGCACAACACATAACAAATGGTCATAGCTTAATATTACAAAAGGTATGGACTGTTGTCCATACAAATAAGTTTAACATAGTTCAGAGTGTACGCAGTGGACTAGATAATTGTTTCACAAAAACAGCGGAACATCACAATCTAAGAAGCAAAAGGCCAGCATGGTATGCCTCCCAACCCAACGGCAACCGGCTGGAAGCTAAAACTCGGCACCGTGCCCGCTAGCGTCATCGTTCCCCGCTTGGTAATAGTACTCAAGCGTGGGGTCGCTAACACCTGAAACATTTATCAGCACATCGGTTGAGTACAGATGGTACTCAGCACTATAGGTACTTATAGCCTTGTTCATGCATAATTGATATCAAATGAAAGGCTAGCAACACAACTTTAGCATAAAGAGCATTTGTAAGACGTAATCATAAATAGATTGTAAATGGCATTTGAAGAAAACTTGTAAAGACATTGTGAACCAACAGTAGTATCATCAGGTGTAACTTTATCAACTTTATCAACATCAATCCATGGGGCTCTATCCGCCCAAGGTCTCTATCCGACCATAACATCCACGGGACTCTATCCGTCCCCGGTCTCTATCCGACCGATCACCACGAGCAACCCTGTGCTCGGAAACATAATTCAACCATTCCATAACCAAGCCCAGAACCATCCCATAACACAAATACTAGAAGCGGTGGGTCAGCTCAAGCACTCATCCCTAACCTGGGGACGCGGCTGTTCGAAAAGTTCAAAACTCTGTAGAGGTGTACGACTTTACCCACACGACACAGCAAGCCATGCCGAAGCCTCTCAAAGCACATGCATGCTCATGGGATCACCGAGTTAACTTGCCGACTGCCCCAATCCACGATTGCAGGAGTCGGGGTTAACAGTTGCAATGGATTTGTCCAAGGCCCATCACACCCAAGCACAGGGACGCACCATGGACGAGCCACCCTGTCGCCCCACCCACAACAAAACACACAATTGCACCGTATGGTACCCCATGGTTCATGCATGCGCAAGGAGTTAGCCAAGTGTCCCCATAAAACACGTGTGGTTGTACGTATAGTAGCTCGAGGGACGGGACCAAAGCTCGGTCCTTAATTGCCCGAACGGGGCTACATGACCAGGAGCTCCTCCTGTCATATCCCTATCACCCGTTCAAGCCCATCATCAATCCAACATACCAAATCATCACCATAAACCATAGATCAATCCATCCGAACTGAGAACATATCATAACCGAGTAATCCATGGTATCTCGCGGACTCTAAGCATTGCTAAGCATACGTGACACAACCATAATTACTAGTACCCACTTAGGCTACCAAAGAATGGAGGTGTCAAACCTATGTATATTGAACTGACCGCTAATAGGACATAACTATTTTCTACCCGTGAAATAACATAGTAAAACTAGCATGCATCCAGTATAGAACATAAGTAAAGCAATGCAAGTAAATAGAGTTCAATATGATTGAGTCAAATGAGGGGAGTAATAAGTGCCTTGTTGCTGGTCGTCGAGAGGGTGAGCGGCTAGCTCAAGTCCGGGCTCCTCCGGCACGTCGTTCCCTACCGTTTCGGTAACAAGCACATCAAATAAATTCCAAATAAAATACCAAAATATACAGGAGCATGGAACAACCTAATGTTTCAGAAAGTATATGAGCTAATGCAGGTTTTGCAAAAAGAATCACTCAAATCCGAGCTTGGATGAGGGAGATATGACTAGTTGAAGTCAGGGTGCTATGGGTAGCCCGGGCTAGTAATAGGTAGCTCGGGAATGCTCAAGGTAGCTCGGAACTGAGCCTTCTTGCTAGAGGAGGTTGTTCTCTTGGCAAATAAGAGTTACCATAGGTCGGATGTGGCTTATCTTAGCTCGCTAAGGCGAGGTCTTGGTCGGGCTCTAATAGGTCTAGCTCGGGCAAGTCACTCAGCAGGTATGTCTCTCAGTACGGGCTACTTTTGGGGTATAGGACAAGACCGGCTAAGCCCGGGGTCAACATGAAAGTTGTATTCCTGGCGAACAACTTTTATGTAGAACACTTCTCGATCCGGGCTACGGTTGATTTTATAGAAATTATTTACTGAGTGGCTGTTTCTGGATACGGACTGAAACTAAATGGGTTTGAGATTGCTGCACTTGGGCTCGGTTTAGCTCAAAGATGAACTTATGAATGGGGTCTAGATGATGCAAGAAATGGATAAGAGATTCTCTAAGGTTCTTACCAAGCAAGGGGTGCCTTGCTTAGGATTAGACGTCGAGAGGATGGAGAGATCGAAGAGGATGAAGCTCAATCGTGGTCTTCTCCTCCGTTGCTCGCTGCTGCTTGCTGTTGCCTTCTCCTTCCTTCTTGGTGCGTCTCCCACTGTTGCTTTATTCCTCTAGATGGTATTGAAGCTTCCCGTGCACTCCCCTAGGCTTAGGAACACAAGAGATGGCAGCAAGAGGAAGAATCTGAATGAGACCTTGCTGCTGCAAGTTCAGAGCAATAGGAGGACGAAAATGATAGGGAACTCACCAAATCCTTCGTGCATGCAAATGCCGTCGAAGGTGTGGGGAGCTTAGGTGCTGGAGAGCTTGGATCTAAACATGCACAAGCTCTCTCCAAGTATCTGAGTGGATTTGAGGGTGGAGGGATGGATGAACTGCTGCTGTTCTTCTCAGCTCGAGCAGCAGGAAGAAGGGGCTGAAATGAGGGTATAGAGAGGTGGAAGAGGGCTGGTTGGGGCCTTAAATAGAGCTACTATGTGTGGGAGACAGCTGGGGCCAGGCCCCACATGTAAATGAGAGGTTTTGGGTAAGGGAATGGGTGAGAAGAGTGGGGTGCTGCAGCTGGACGAACTTCCTCGCCACTTGGCTCTTCTCGCGGCTGTCCTTCGCCATCTGGTTGCCGCGCGCAGTCACCCTGAGCCACGTGCCGCACTGTCTGGAGCACCGCCCATTTCGTCCAATGAGAAGGTAGTCAGCGGGTCTTTGTCCGGGACAAAAAGAACAAAGCAATAATAGGGATTTACGTCACTCGGGCTGTCTCTGATGGGGAGAGATAGTCTCCCTAATTAAGCTCGGGCTCTCCCGGGCTTGGTTAAATTCCCTCGGGCTGGGTGGGTTTAGTCGGGAGTGGTCGCCCGACTGCTCACTTGCTGCTCGGGCCTGGTCGGGGAAGCTCGGCTTGGATAATAGATCACTCGGCTAGCCCGGCGGGGTGCTTTCCAGCCCGACCAGCTAAGTAATGTGCCCAGCGGGCTATATATAGCTGCCCGTCCAAGCCCGGTCAATATCTACCTCACTTCTGGTGGCTTGGATGACTAGTATTTTAGTTCAAAGTCCTATGTTCCATCAGTATAGCCCGATGGATGAATGCATATCAATGAAAAGTTTTAAAGAACCATAGAAAAACCAAATGAACTCAACAATAGTATGCATGCTTAATCGGAAATAACAGCTGGGCTGTTACACCTGCAGAGGTTGAAATTGACGGCGGTCAGGGATTCTGGCGGGCAGCACGGCGAAGGCGGCAGCGCTGGAGGTTTGGGGGAAGGCGGCGCAGCCGGATGAGGAAGGAAACGGCGGGCGCCGTTTTATTTCGGGGCGGATCAATGGGCGCCGTTGGATTTAATTTAACCGAAGGGGTACGGGATCAATGACGTGGCAAACTCAGAGAAGTTGGATCAAATAAAGGAAATCACAACCATTCGTTGCCACTTAACGCACCAGAGAGAGAGGAAAAGAGGGACACGCCGAAGGCGTAATCCGAAAAGGGAAAGCGGATTCCAGGAAATTCCTAAAAACGAAAGGTTTTAACTGATTTTCTAGTAAATGGATTTAGGCTTTGGAAATTCATAAAAAATTTTATGGAGTTAAGAAAAATATGAGATTGGTCTCTAAAAATCACGAAAAATGAGAGGAAGATAATGGTGGAATAAAAATAGATATTTTATGGGATGAATATTTTTGGATAGATAAAAGAAGAGATTTGTTTAATGAAATAAAATGGGAATTGCTTTGAAAAATCCTCAGAAAATTAGGGAAGGTTTCTAGGGGCCTAAAAATGATTTTTGCGAAAAATTTTCATGATGAAAATGGGTTATATTTGGGTATTTCACAAATCTTAAAGCAATCGATAAAAGATTTTAAAAATACTACTACCTCCGGTCACAAAACAAGCAACTGTTGACTTTTGAACAGGTCTTTGACCATTCGTCTTATTCAAAACTTTAGTGCAAACATGGGTAAATATAAATTATGCTTAAAGTACATTTAATGATAGAACAAATCACAAAAAAATTATAACTTACGTAGTTTTTTGAATAAGACAAATGGTCAAAAGAATGTTCAAAAGTCAACGACGACTTGTTTTTACGACCGAAGGTAGCGCGTGTCACGCCGTTAGTGCGTTTGCAGATTGACAGTCTTGTATTCCCACCTTTATATGCATACATAGAGTCAACAAAGCTAGTTTCTGGTACTGACATCTATCTTCTAAATCTAAATCTAAACTACTCTATAATTCAGCAGTTGGCCAAGATCCAACAACAGATCACTTCCGTCTATTCCCTTGAACCATCATCCAACAGCCATAATTTTTTAATAGTTTGCTATCAACTCGTTACGTATAGACCACGGATTCTTCACTCGATACGTATAGACCACAGACTCTTTAACTTGATACGTATAGACCACAAACTCTTGCCCATATATACAAATACACGAGATTAATTTTTATATACAAATACACGAGATTAATTTTTATTCTCCCATTATAAATCTTCCTAATTCTTTCTATACTATAACTAACAGACTAGCACCCGTAGAGACCACAGACTCTTTCCCATATATGCAAGGGATTAATTGTTATTCTCAAGTTATAAATCTCCTAATAATTATTCCTATTCTTCCTATACTAGAACTAACAAACTATCACAGTAACACTATAAATAGGACGGGGGCAGGTGCGTTTGCCCCAGTCATACATACGAAACATCTGCCCGAGCCGGGCGGTGGAATAAATTCAGTACTCTGTATAGAAGTAGGAGTATTGCGTAGCTCTATTAAGAATACGCTCCAGTATCCTTCCCTCCATGTCAATGCGTGTAGACGTATACAACAAGTTAATTAAGCTTGCAACGCGGTAAATAATAATCGTGATGCACATATATAATTACAATTTACAACCTCACCGGCCAATCGAGAGAACGCCTAGCTGCTTTTAATTAAAACAGTAAGTGTCACTCGTATTTATGCGTACATCCATGTACAAAACTGATCTATTAATAAAAAAATTATTTTCATGTTATTGCACCCGTTAATTAATCTAAATCTTCACTGTCTATTATTTAATTTTGTTTGTTCAGATGTTTCATGAGATGACCCACGCCAATATCAACTGAATGATACAACCAATATAATAATGGAAAAGTGTAGATTTGGTCCCTCAACTATAACCGCTGGACCACTTTGGTCCCTAATCACCAATACTAGACTTGGGACGTTCCTCAACTCACAAAACCAGGCATGTGTCGTCCTTTGACCGTTCAAAGGGCGGTTTTGGCCACGCTGCTGGCCACGCAGCTGCTGACGAGGACGCACGCGTTGATACAAGGCTACTGGGCGGTGGTGTGCACTCAAGTCCCACCGAAAACACCACGCGCTCTCCCTAAAACTTAGGGTTTCCTCTCTCTTTGCATCGCTCCATCGAATCGCCCTCCTAGCTATGAATCTAGTGCCGAAATGGGTGGCGATGAGCTTCGACGAATCCCCCTCCCTGATCCCTAGAAGGGGAGGCGACGAACTGGTCCCAATGGAGGCGCAACGAAGAGGAGGCCTGGCGACGAGCTCCTCCTAGTGGCGGCACAGCAAGGAGTGGGCTCAGCGACGAACTTCTCCCGGTGTCTTGGCTGATTTATTGCATGGTTAGTGTGCCTATTGTTGTGAGATAGTTGTTTCGTTACAGGAGCATAGATTTATGTGTGCGCACTTGTTTTAGGATTTCGATTTGGATTTGAGTTAGAATGGATTTTTTAGACAAATTGGTGGTTAGGTTTCATTTTCATGGAACATTCATGAATGTTGGTAAAATGGTGCAATACTGTGATGGAGAATAGGGGATGTCATACATAGACAAAGACAAAATTTCAATGCCAGAGATTGAGGGGTATCTGGAAGACGACACACCGGACACAGAGAATGTGCTTTTGCATTGGTTGTTTCCTGGCATGGAGCTTTGGAATGGACTTACTGTATTGAGAGATGATAAATCTTGTCAGAGGATGAGTGACTACATTACAGATGGAGGGGTGGTGGATATATATGTAGATACTTTGGATATGTGTTTGGAGAAGAAAGGTGAGGACTCAGAGGATAGTGATTGGGAAGCAGAGGATGAAGCCAAATGTTTGAGGCTCAAGTTGATGAGAAGGAACCATTAAGTCCAAGTGGTAAAAAAGTGATTAGAATCCCTACTTCCCCAGAGGATAGCAAGAGAGAAGTTGTTGCAAAGAGGAAGTTCTATGTGAACATTGATAGCAAGGGTGCCAAGAGAGCTAGGATGGAAGCACATTTATCCAAAAGTAAAGGTGATAGCTCAGGTGACGATTCCCTGAGTGGAGATGAGGATACATCAGAGGCTAATGAGGAGGGACAACCTTTAATGATCCTTGGAGTTGAGCATGACTAGCAAGAAGAGCATTCAGATACATCTTATTTTATTGATAGTGAGGAGGAAGATAGTTATGAGGAGTGTGATAATGAAGGAGAACTAATAAGGAGAAAGCTTAGGTATCCTAGGTTTGATAGAAAAGCACTTGTTCCTACATTTTCAATAGGCATGACTTTTAGTAGCAAGAATGAGTTCAAGTATGCCATACATTCATATGGGGTAGCTACCAAGCATGTCATCAAAATTGTTAAGAATGACAAGATCAGGTTTAGGGCTATTTGTGCATAGGCCAAATGTCCATGGTAAATCCTTCTCTCCAAGGTCACAAGGACTGAGGCATGGCAAGTATCAAGCTTCAAAGATGAGCATGCATGTCCCCCTCGAAGGGATAACAAGGTGGTGACGTCAAGGAGGATTGCAGAGCATTTTGAAGAGGCAATAAGGTGTAATCCAACTTGGAAACTTGACCATATGAAGCAGACAGTTCAAGAACAACTCCATGTAGATGTGTCACTAGTTAAGTGCAAGAAAGCCAAGTACATTGTTCAACGAAAGATGATGGACTCTAGCAAAGGGGAGTATACCATGTTGTTTGACTACCAATTAGAATTGTTAAGGTCTAATCCTGGTAGCACTTGCATAGTCCTTCTACATCCTCATAACTTTGAGCCTGTTTTCATGAGATTTTATATGCGCTTTGGTGCCTGCAAGAAAGGATTTCTTGCTGGCTATAGGAAAGTAGTAGGCCTAGATGGGTGTTTCTTCAAAGGAAAAGCAACAGGTGAACTGATTTCTGCTCTAGACAGGGATGCAAACAATCAGATGTATCCCATTACTTGGGCTATGGTGGAGAAAGAGACCAATGATTCTTGGGACTGGTTTTGCAGCATATTATTCAGAGATCTGTCTGCAGAAGATGGTGAAGGATGGGTGATTATATCTGACCAACAGAAGGTACATGTCTTTTTTACTTTCTATATGCATTTCTGTGTCTAATCCATATGGTTAACCCTTTGTGTGTGTGCCTTTGTACTTTGCAGGGGCTTATAAATGCTGTTAACAAGTGGGTTCCAAGAGCTGAGCATAGAATGTGTGCTAGACACATTTATGCTAACTGGAAGAAGACATACACTACAGGAGACAGCAACACTCTCGACGGTTAAGCCGTCGAGAAACATAGCAAAACCATCGATATTTTTTAGTCTCGACGGCCCGCCATCGAGAAATAGCCGTCGAGGAAACGTCGTCGAGAGAGAGTAGTAGTATCGACGGCCAGACCGTCTACACTATTAGTATCGACGGCTGATGCTACAGCAATCGACACAGATGGCCAAGACGTCGTTTGCCGTCAGAGCGCCATAGTCTCGACAGCCACGATAAGCCATCGATACAAAGAAAAGTAGGTCCCACCACAGGGCATGTTTGGTGACGTGGCAAGGGCAAGCAGTGTCGACGGCCGAGCATTGGCCGTCGATAAAGACACCGTAGTCTCGACGGCAAATACAAGCCGTCGGCACTGTAATCCCTCAGACAGTATCGACGGTCGTATACAGACCATCGACACTGCGCCAGTACAAAAATAATATTTTAAAAACCACAAAAAACACAAATTTTAGCAGCTGTGGCTGCTCCCAGCAGCAGCCACAGCCGCACCTGCAAACCCAAACACCCCGATATTTCAATATACCCCTCGTCGCATAAAAGCGACCACAATTCATCAAAAGCACATATAACACATCGAAATTAATCAACACACATATATAACACATCCAAATTCCAGCACATATAACACATCCAAATTCCAGAACATATATCACATCCAAATTCAAGCACATATATCACATCCAAATTCATCACATAACACATTCAAGTTTCAGTTTCAAAATAAATGCAATGAACCTAGCGATCTATTGATCCGGATCGCTCGGCCGGGGCTCGCTTGACGGGGGTGGATTGGACGGCTGGGTAAACATTAGCGGGGCGCTCGCGAAGAGGTCCGTAACCCAGGTGGGACCCTCCTGGCTCGTAGATGTGTCTCCTCCCTCCGTGCCGTGAAGTTTACCGATAGCCGCTGAACCGGAACCCTGTATATGTAGCACATATAAACGGTTTGCAAGATTTATAAACGGTTCGCAACATGAATTAATGTGAGTTAATAATTTATCGTCGATGTCACATACGGCAAGTCACCCTGTTGGCGAGGTGGGCCCATGTAGTCACCTGGTGGAGCAGTGTGCGCGCCGTAGGTCATATAGGGAGCCGGTGTCCCGTATCCACCTCGATACGATGGCGGACCCCCATAGAAGACCGGAGCACCAGCGGTACCACTCGGACCAGCCTAAAATTTTATTTACGACTTACTTATGCATTTAATGCAATAAACGACATGTGAATGGATAGTAGAGGTTTAAGGACATTACCCCGCCCAGTCGAGAGAGAGACGCCAGATAGGCGAACCTCTGCTCGAACTCCGCTCGCTGCCTCGCCATCTCCGCCTCCTGCCTCTGCCTTGCTTCCTCTTGGCTCCTCAGGCTGTCCCTCATCGCCTGCA
>SPJY01015242.1:4706372-4754684 GCA_005191435.1 Raddia distichophylla | reverse complement strand
ACGACGGCTGTGATGGGGACGAGAGTCTCGCCCACCGTTGCTGCGCTCCCGCCGCCTGGCTTCGATATCTTGACGTAGGTCACGTGCGGGCGACTGATGGGAAGCACCAGCCGCTGAGGCGCGAGCCCGATTCCGATTGCGCGTAGATCGACTGCGAGCCGAAGCGGTCGGAGCGGGAATCGCCTCGTTTTGCTGGATGGCAGCCATCTCTACCATGGCCGTCGCTCGGGCGAGGGTCTGGATGCACGGACTGCCTTCCGGGAGCTGTTGCGCAATGGTCTCGAGAAGGGTCTTTGACGCGATGACGTTGGCCTGGGGAGTATTGTACACCTCCTGATCTCTTAACTTCACCGCGCAGAGTTCATTCTGGACGTCTCGGCCGCGTGCGCGAAGTTGGCGCGCGCGGTCTTGATCCTCCACGACGATTGCGGTTGTCTCGGGTCCGACTTGTTGAGAGGCAGAGTGATGATCCTCCGCCCCAAGGACGAAGACTTCACGATAGTTACGAATCTCAGCACTCCCGTCTGATTCTGAGTCGGAAGCGGAGAAGCTGACTTGTTCGCTCTGTCCAATGGGTTGGCCACCGTTGATGACACCCACGAACGCTGCAATTTCTGATCGGTTTGGCCCGACCGAATTAGCAGATTGGTTCCTCGAGTGGCTATCTCTTGCCTGAATCTCAGGAGCGGTCTGCGCGGATGCCGCGGCAAGACTCCCAAGTCCAGAGAGAAATCCAGTCAGGGATTTATAGACCTCACCGGGCTGGAGGGCGTCCAGGCCGGGGTAGGCGATCTCATCGGGCTCTTCCTCGCTTTCCTCGCTGAGGGGGGCGAAGTGAGGCTGCCGACGGATCTTCCTGAAGAAAGCGCATGCAGAATTCTCCAAGCCGAAAGGCAATGGGACCCATTGATTGTGTGTACCTTCTTGCTGAACGATCTCCCGTGGGAAGAGAGACGAAGATTGCCGATGCCATCGGCGACGAAGTCCAAGGCGCCGAAACGAAGGGTCTCTCCTGGCCTCATGTCGACGTACGGCAATCTCGAAAAAGCCATCTGATCCAAAAGACGATCTTGACGCTGCCCCCTACCTGGCGCGCCAACTGTCGACGGGTGACTAACTGGGGGGTCACCGCCGGCAATGAATTTGTACGAGGGGACGCTAATCAAGAACTTGGCCAGATGGCTAGCACAAGACAGGGTTATACAGGTTCGGGCCCTCAACGGAGGTAATACCCTACTTCCTGTGCTCTGGGATTATTTGATGGATCGGGATGCAAGATGATGCTCCTATCGATCATTCTATGGCCCGTGCCGATGGCTTTTACCCCCTCCCTTTATATAGTGCAGGGGGGATAGAGTTTACAGTAAGTCGCGGGGTATATGGCAACTATTTCTGTTATGATGTTACATGGAATGCATGCATGGATCCACTAATTACATGGGGATATCCCATAAACTCGGACCCTTTCTTGCGGCTCAAGCTCGCGCGTAATCCGAGTGGTTTCCATCTTCGGCCGACCGTCCTGGATCACCCCCTATCTGCTCCTTTATGGGCCTTCTAGAGGATACCCGGGGCCCATGCAGTCCACAACTACTTTGAGTTTCTGCCAATTGAAGCACTTGTGGTCAGCAACTAATACAAGTACTTGTGCGAACATTTATTCAATTTTGCAACTTGTGAATTACTGATCGCTTATCCTTGACTACAAATTACACACCTAGAGCTCCACAAATTTGTCATTGATAAACGTGTTTTAGTACCTTGCAATCGCTCTACTAACTCCCTTTTGAAAGTTATCACGAACCAGCAAACATGTGAGCTATCGTCGAGAAGGGTAAGAGCTTCGGTTGGTAAGAATTGAGGTCTTGTGAGTTCCACATATACATATATTAGCATTGTTAGAGTTCTTTTTTTTTCTCGCTAACCATGTTAGGTTCAAGAATTGCTCGTGATGGAACACAACAGGATGCTGATGCTGATGGCATGAATCAACACCCTATTGTGCCACTGTCTCCTCAGTCACAAGCATTAATGAATCAACTTGCAAACTCTTTTGAAAGGATGCTGAATGATCAAGTGCTTGTTCGCCTGGACGGGTTGGAGAATCGTCTTGGAGGTTTAGAAGGCCGGCTTGAACAAATTGAACACACTTCTCCACGACAAAATCCAGCACCGCGAGTCCCTCGAGGTCTAAATGGTGTATTCAATCAAGCTAGAGTCGTTGCTCCACTTGGCCCAATAGAGAATCTAAATGCGGCTTTCCAGGAGGCTGCCAACGAAGGTGAAAATGTGGAATTTGTTGCTGAAAATGAAGATGTGCAAATGAGGCGCGATCAACAACGTCTTGCACACAACCGCCAAGGTATGGGTGGCCATGTAGGACATGCACATCACCGCCAAGAAGAAAGAAGAGATGATCCTCTCGGGAAGATCAAATTTTCCATCCCTAGCTTTGATGGAAAATTTAATCCAGAAGCATATCTTGACTGGGAATTGCAAGTTGAGCAAAAATTCAATTGTCACCACTATCCGGAAGACAGTCGAGTACGTGCTGCCACAAGTGAGTTTGTTGATTATGCTTCTATTTGGTGGAGTCAAATCCTTCAAAGAAATAGAGCTCCCCACACTTGAAATGATTTGAAGCGCTTGATGAGAGCAAGGTTCGTTCCCTCTTATTTTGAGAGGGATGTGCTTAATAAAATGCAAAGGTTGAACCAAGGTGGCCAATCCGTGGAAGATTATTATCAAGAACTACAAGTAGGTATGCTTCGTGCTAATGTGAAAGAAGAGGAAAATGCAAAGATGGCCAGATTCTTGGGTGGGTTAAATAAAGAGATCCAAAACATACTTGATTTCCAAAATTACAACTCTTTGGATGAACTTTTCCATTATGCATGCAAAGCAGAGAGGCAAGTGCAAGGAAGGAGAGAGGGTTACAGCAAAGCGGGCCGCACATACCCTAGTTCTTCCACACCTTGGAAGGGGACCAATCAGCAGCAAATGGGTGATAAACCTTCCTCTAGTCCAGCTATTGTACCAGCTGCCTGAGAGAATTCAGCAAGCCGAACAACTCCTTCAGCGCACAAGCCTACTGGTTCCAACAATATAGCTGCTGCCCTTGCCAAGTCTTCATCATCAGTTGCTTCTACAGGCAGAAAAAGGGAGATAGAGTGCTTCAAATGCAAAGGAAAGGGTCACTACATGAGAGATTGTCCAAACCAGCGAGCACTTGTCATACAGGAAGATGGCGAGTATACATCGGCAAGCGAAGTGGAAGAAGACAAATCTGATCATGAGGAGTTCGAGCATAGTTCTGGGTCTGATTCAGAGGAGATCACATTTGATACAAGTCATACTAGCCTTGTTGTTTGTCGAGTTCTTAGTTCTCAAATGGAGAAAGCTGACAGAGGACAACGCCACAATTTATTCCAATCGAAATTTGCGATCAAAGAACACTCATGCAAGGTGATAATTGATGGTGGGAGCTGCAACAATATCGCAAGTTCAGATATGGTTGAGAGACTTGGCTTGACCACACACTCCCACCCGCAGCCATATTACATCCAATGGCTCAATTCTTGTGGCAAATTAAAGGTAATGGCAATGGTACAAGTACACTTCTCCG
The DNA here is from genome assembly GCA_005191435.1 of Raddia distichophylla. NCBI lineage: Eukaryota > Viridiplantae > Streptophyta > Magnoliopsida > Poales > Poaceae > Raddia > Raddia distichophylla. The sequence goes on along the minus strand of SPJY01015242.1, from coordinate 4,751,059 downwards.
TTGGTACCTATGTTGATTTTGTGGACTGTACCAATGCAAGCTTGTTCATTGTTACTTGGGAGGCCATGGCAGTATGACAAGGATACTACACATCTTGGACGCTCCAACAAGTATTTTTTTATGCACAAAGATAAGAAGGTTTCTGTCGACGGGTAGCTAACCGGGGGTTATCGTCGGCAACAGATTGAAAACGGGGTAATGCACTAGATCTCAAACTAGATGGTAGCACAAGACAGGGATTTATCCAGGTTCAGGCCCTCACGGTGGAGGTAATACCCTAATCCTACGCTCTAGAATTATGTGGTTGATCCGAAGATCAATGAGGCTTGTATGAGATGATTGGCTTGGTTGTTCTTCGTTGTCGTTCTCGGCCTCAAGTTGTGTTATGAGGTCCGATGATCTATGGATGGATGCCGAACTATGGCTCCCTACTCCCCTTTATATAGTGGAGGGGGTGGGTTACAAAAGGAGTCCTGGTCGGTTACAAGGTAGGATTCCTATCTATACCGAACATGGATATATCCGGGTTTATAATTATAGTCTCCTTACAAATCGGGATTGCCTTCTGTCTTTAGGCCTTTTCTTGCCGGTTAAGCCTTCTAGAATCCGAGTAGTACTCGTCTCCATCTAGCCGCCTCGGGCCAGCCCATGTTGGGTGGTCCTCGCGGCCCTTCGTGTGGGTACCCGGGGTCTATGTTCTCCATAGTAGTCCCTGAGTGCTTCATAGTCGAGTTGCTGCTCCTGTTTACCGCAGCTTGGATGAGTCATGCTTCATGCCGAGTGCTTCATATATTGTTGATGCTTCTTCCCGACTGGCTTTTGCCCGTTATCTGCGAGGAGACTGTGAAAGACTCATAGAGAGTTGTTAGTGATACCAAGCCCGGGATTGCCGGAGTTCTGGTGGTCGGCTCTTTGTAAGGCACATCACTTTGATTTTTGATGAAGTGGCACCTGTACTCGTATTACGATGTATAGGTATTGACCCAACATGGGGTGTACCATGAGTATGGCTGCTTGGTACCTGTCTCTGTCTTGCAGAATACAGCAGTCGGCCCATAGTGGGGCTTACCTTAAGCTTGGTGGTACCTGTACCCGACCAGAGTGGGATACAGCTAGCGGCCCAGCATGGGGCATACCTTTGGTTTTGGCTGAATAGTCGAGCGGTATCTGTACTCGATCGGAGTGAGATACAGCTAGCGGCCCCGGAGAGCGTACCGTGGTTTTGGCTGAAGAGCCGAGTGGTACATGATCCCGACTAATGCGGTAACCAGCTGGCGACCCAACATGGGGCGTACCATTGATTTTGGCTGAAGAGCCGAGCGGTACATGTACCCGACTGAAGCGGTGTACAGCTGGTGGCCCCAGAGGGCATACCGTTGTTTTAACCATCTGGTACCTGTACTCGTAGAATATAGCAATTGGCCCAACATGGAGCATACCATCTGGATAGGGTTTGGCCCAATGATACCTGTATCCGACTGGTGCGGTCACACAGCTAGTGTCCCAACATGGGGCATATCATTGTTGTTAGCCAGGCGGTACCTGTTCCTTACCGTAGTAGGATACAGCTGGCGACCCCACCACGGGGCGTACCTTAGGGATAGAGTTTGGCCGTATGGTGTCCATACCAGGGTTGCGGTGTACAACGTCGGCCCTATATTGGGACGCACCATCGAAACTAAATCCTGACATCACTGGTATTTGATCCTGGCATGCAGTGACCAACTAGTGACCCAACATGGGGTATACCAAGAGATGGATATTTTTTATTGTAGTTATTCCGGTGATATGCCCTCGAAGGGGTGCACCGAGGCTCAAAGGCTCGATTTCAACTACACCCTGTTACACTTGGTGAAGGGCTGTTGAGAAAGCCTGTTAAGGGGATCGCCCTTTGCTTTGGTCAAGTAGAAATTGGCGCTGGGGACGCAAGGTGGCTCATTGCCATCGGCGTAGGCTTATAGCCGAGCCGTAATTGCCGCTCATGGCACTGGTCCTTCTTACTTGATGTAGAAGGTTCTTGATGAGGTAAAAACCCATGAACCCCTGTAACATGTACATGTAGAGTTTGGGCAGTATCATGAAAACAGTTATATGGATGTAAAAATCCAACCTCTTTGCTTATGTAAATAATTTTTTTTACTTTTGCTTCTTTTCCTTTTTGATTTTTAATTCCTCCAAGTAATCTTTTTTATGTTAAGCACTCTGCCCGACTAGTCTAACCCCCGAGCGTTGGGAGTCGGCTCATGGCTCTATTTTCCAGAAACGCGTATTGAGTGACTAGAGTTCGCCATACATGGGGTCATAACTTCACAACTCAGAATAACCACTCAGATTCATTTGCAATCATTAAGAGAAAGAAACAAAAGAGTGCACGCAAGTGCACCTATTAGGTGTAGCCCCCGACATACTACTTAGTTGGAGACAAGGTTCTAGAACTCGCTATGCACTATGCGGTCGGCGAGGTAGGGAGTAGCGAGTACTCGGTTTACTCGGGAGTACTCGGAATTACTCGGTAAATTATTCGGTAAATTTACATTAATAGTAGCCATACGTTGAGAACACGATGTTGTAACTTCTCTTGTATGACTTGGTGATTATTATAAATGTACATGTATTGACACAAGAAATATATGAGACTTCAAATTTTATATATATGAAATGAGTTTATGAAAAAGCTTATGGTAATAAGAACTTAGCTCTGGTGTAGACGTAGGCGAGTAGCGTGTCGCCGAGTCGTAGACTTGGAGGCGTAGCCGAACCGGACGCCCGTGGCGCGCGATGGCGTATAGCCAAGCTGAAGACTTGGACACTCGTGGCATGAGCGTAGGCGTGTAGCCGAGCAGCGTGTCGCCGAGCCGTAGACTTGGAGGCGTAGGCGTGTAGCCGTACCGGGCGCTCGTGGTGCGCGATGGCGTACAGCCGAGCTGAAGACTTGGGAGCGTAGGCGTGTGGCCGAACCGGGCGCTCGTAGCGCGCGATGGCATACAGTCGAGCTGAAGACTTGGGCGCATAGGTGTGTAGCCAAACCGGGCGCTCGTGGTGCACGATGGCGTATAGCCGAGCTGAAGACTTGGGCGCTTGTGGCGCGGGCGTAAGCGTGTAGCCAAATGGCGTGTTGCTGAGCCGTAGATTTGGATGCGTAAGCATGCAGCCGTACCGAGCGCCCGTGGCGCGCGATGGCGTACAGCCTAGCTGTCGACTTGGGCGCGTAGGCGCGTAGCCGTACCGGGCGCTCGTGGCACACGATGGTGTATTGCCGAGCTGAAGACTTGGGCACGCGTGGCGCAGGCGTAGGCGTGTAGCCGAGTAGCATGTCGCCGAGCCGTAGACTTGGAGGCGTAGGCATATAGCCGTACCGGACGCTCGTGGTGCGCGATGGCGTACTGCCGAGCCGTAGACTTGGAGGCGTAGGCGTGTAGCCGTACCGGGCGCTAGTGGCGCACTATGGCGTACAACCAAGCCGTAGATTTGAGGCGTGTAGGCGTATAGCCGTACCGGGCGCTCGTGGCGCGCGATAGCGTACAACCAAGCCGTAGACTTGGAGGCGTAGGCGTGTAGCCGTACCGGGTGCTCGTGGCGCGTGATGGCGTACAGGGTACAGCCGAGTTGAAGACTTGGGCGCGCTCGTGGCCCGGACGTAGGTGGCGTGTTGCCGAGTAGCGTGTTGCCGAGCCGTAGACTTAGAGGCGTAGGCGTGTAGTCGAGTGGCGTGTCGCCGAGTCGTAGACCTGGAGGCGTAGAAGTGTAGCCGAGTAGTGTGTCGCTGAGCCGTAGACTTGAAGGCGTACGCGTGTAGCCGTACCGGGCGCTCGTGGCGCTCGATGGCGTAAAACCGTGCCGTAGACTTGGATGCTTGAGGCACGGGCGTGGGCGTGTAGCCATACCGGGCGGTCGTGACGTGCGATGGCGTACAGCCGAGCTGAAGACTTGGGCGCGTGTGGAGCAGGCGTAGGCGTGTAGCCGAGTAGCGTGTCGCCGAGCCGTAGACTTGGAGGCGTAGGCGTGTAGCCGTACCGGGTGCTCGTGGCACATGATGGCGTACTGCCGAGCCGTAGAGTTGGAGGCGTAGGCGTGTTGCTGAGTGGCGTGTCACCGAGCCGTAGACTTGGATGCGTAGGCGTGTAGCCATACCAGGCGCTCGTGGCGCGCGATGGCGTTCTGCCGAGCCATAGACTTGGGCGCGTAGGCGTGTAGCCGAATCGGGCGCTCGTGGCGCACGATGGCGTACAGCCGAGCTGAAGACTTGGGCGCTGGCGCTAGCGTAGGCGTGTCGCCGAGCCATAGACTTCGAGGCGTAGGCATGTAGCCGAGCAGTGTGTCGCCGAGCCGTAGACTTGGAGGCGTATGCGAGTAGCCGAGCAACATGTCGCCGAGCTGTAGACTTGGAGGCGTAGGCGAGTATTTGAGCAGCGTGTCGCCGAGCCGTAGACTTGGGCGCTCGTGGCGCGAGCGTAGGCGTGTAGCCGAGTGGCGTGTCGCTGAGCCGTAGATTTGGATACGTAGGCATGTAGCCGTACCGAGCGCCCGTGGCGCACGATGGCGTACAGCCGAGCTGAAGACTTGGGCGCGTAGGCATGTAACCGAACCGGGCGCTCGTGGCGCGCGATGGCATACAGCCGAGTTGAAGACTTAGGCGCTCGTGGTGCGAGCGTAGGCGTGTAGCCGAGTAGCGTGTCGCCGAGCCGTAGACTTGGAGGCGTAGGCGTGTAGCCCAGTGGCGTGTCGCCAAACCGTAGACTTGGATGCTCGAGGCACGGGCGTTGGCGTGTAGCCGTACCGGGCGCTCGTGGCGCGCGATGGCGTACAGCTTAGCCGTAGACTTGGAGGCGTGGTCGTGTAGCCGTACCGGGCGCTCGTGGCGCTTGATGGCGTACAGCCGAGCCATAGACTTGATTGTTGAATCCGAGCAATTGCTGCTGATGATGACGAATTCGAGTGATGTACTGTTGAAGTCCCTCCCAGATTGGATCTGGTCCGAATCCAAAAGAGTGATCTTGAGCCCCCGGCGCATTACTTGTTGCTAGGCGGCGGCGACGTTCTTTAACCGAAGTTGTCAGTGACGATGTTGGCGACGAAGTACTAGCTCTCGAAGCTGAAAGCCAGACGGGGGATGAAGGCGATGATAACTCTATTGGTCGTTGTGGTAGTCGCGGCCACCACCCGAGAATATTTGGCGTGGGTCTCACCGTATCCAAGTTGGGAATCAATCCGTGCATAAGGAGCTGCGGCATTCCATAACCTGAACGGAAGCCCAAGTGAAGCGATGTTGATACCTCCCCCGGATAGGATCATGTCCTAGTCCGTGAAAGTGTTGTAGAAGTCCTTGGTTGAGTTCTCGCTGTATCCGAGTTGGGAATCGAGCCGTGCGGCACACCACTCGGGAGTAGGTGCTGGCGGCATTGCTCAATCCGAACGGGAGTCGAATTATAGTGATGACGAATCTCTCTTTAGATCGGATCTGGTCCGAGTACAAAAGAGCGACTTTGTCGTCGAATATGTGTGGTTTGCTGCTGAAGGCATCCACCATCTTGAACTTGTTCTTCGTTAGGTCCTCGCCGTATCCAAATCGAGAATTTAGCCCCGGCACACCACTCGGGAGTAGGTGGCGGCGGCGTTCCTCGACCCGAGCGGGAGTCCAGACGAAGCGATGTCGATGTTCTCCCCAGACTGGATCAGATCTGAGTCCGGAAGAAGTGTTGGTCGTCAATCGTTAGGAGAAGCTCCTTGCTGATCCTTGATGTCCTTGAAGGTGTGCTATGGCCTATCCGCAAGCCGCGGCCTCCGCTGATGGTTTTTACGAGCTTGCTGTGATTCGCGACCTTTCCGCGCAGACTGTCTTCAAACGGACGCCCCGGATGCATCCGGACTCCATTTTGGACATTCTTTGGCTTCACGGAAAGCTGACGAAATTATCTTTCCAACGCATCTGGTCCTGACTTAAATCCCTCTGGATCATCAGGAATTGTCGAAACAATATGACATCCAGAATCTGTCTTCGTTGGAGCCCTCGTCGTATCCGAGTCGGGAAGTGAGCCGTTGGTGTATTACTCTTGAGTAGACCGCCACGGAGTTTCCCAACCCGAGCGGGAGGTGTTATTGTGGTTCCCCCAGATTGGATCTGATCCGAATCTGAGAGGTGGAGTTCGCCGAAGTCGTTGATGACGTAGTCGACTCCCGAAGCGGTAAGCATGGCCGGGGGCGGAGACGACGGCGACTCCGTTGATCGATGCCATCGGGCTTGATGAAGATGATCTTAGCGCTGACCCCTACCTGGCGCGCCAACTGTCGACGGGTAGCTAACCGGAGGTTATCGTCGGTAATAGATTGAAAACGGGGTAATGCGCTAGATCTCAAACTAGATGGTAGCACAAGACAGGGATTTATCTAGGTTCAGGCCCTCACAGTGGAGGTAATACCCTAATCCTGCGCTCTGGAATTATGTGGTTGATCCGAAGATCAATGAGGCTTGTATGAGATGATTGGCTTGGTTGTTCTTCATTGTCGTTCTCGGTCTTAAGTTGTGTTATGAGGTCCGATGATCTATGGATGGATGCCGAACAATGGCTCCCTACTCCCCTTTATATAGTGGAGGGGGTGGGTTACAAGGAGGAGTCCTGGTCGGTTACGAGGTAGGATTCCTATCTATACTGAACATGGATATATCCGGGTTTACAATTATAGCCTCCTTACAAATCGGGATTGCCTTCTATCTTTAGGCCTTTTCTTGCCGGTTAAGTCTTCTAGAATCTGAGTAGTACTCGTCTCCATCTAGCCGGCTCGGGCCACCCCCTGTTGGGTGGTCCTCGCGGCCCTTCGTGTGTGTACCCGAGGTCTATGTTCTCCACAGTTTCATTGGTTCCGATGTCTCTAGAAGAAATTCTCAAAGATGATTTAGATAGGGCTGAGCGTGAGAGAAAAGAAAGAGAGGTGAGTGTCATCCACAAAAAAGAGAGCGAGAGCCACCAGCCCAAACTGAGAGAGAAGAAAGAAAAGAGTGGAAAGAAAAAAGAAATACCATGTAAGGGACATGTTCTTTTAGCCACAAAAAGTGAGGTGCAAGAGTTGAGAAACTAGCCCCAAGAGTGTTTTGCACTTGTGTGCAAAGACACCCTTTTATCTACTGATGCTCCACCCTCCACTTTGCCAGATTCGGTTGTATCTTTGATGCAGGAATTTAAAGATGTGTTTCCGAACGAGATGCCCGTGGGGCTGCCACCATTGAGAGGGATAGAACAGCAAATTGATTTGGTTCCAGGGGCATCTTTGCCTAACCATCCTCCATACTGAACCAACCCTGAAGAGACGAAAGAAATTCAACGCCAAGTACAAGAACTGCTCGACAAAGGGTACGCACGAGAGAGCTTGAGTCCATGTGCTGTTCCTGTTTTGCTTTTGTCTAAGAAAGATGGATCATGGAGGATGTGTATTGACTATAGAGCTATCAACAACATTACTGTTCGATATCATCATCCTATCCCTAGGCTAGATGATATGCTTGATGAATTAAGTGGCTCCACTGTCTTTTCTAAGGTTGACTTGCGTAGCGGATACCACCAGATTAGAATGAAGCTAGGTGATGAATGGAAAACTGTTTTTAAGACTAAATTTGGTTTGCATGAATGGTTGGTTATGCCATTTGGTCTTACTAATGCACCTAGTACATTTATGCGCTTGATGAATGAAGTTTTGCGATCTTTTATTGGAAAGTTTGTGGTGGTTTACTTTGATGATATATTAATTTACAGCAAGTCTTTACAAGAACATCTGGATCATTTGCGCCAAGTTTTCACTGCTTTGAGAGAGGTGCGCTTGTTTGGTAACCTCGAGAAGTGTATCTTTTGCATAGATCGAGTTGTTTTTCTTGGTTTTGTTGTGACTATGCAGGGAATCGAAATGGATGAACAGAAGGTGGAGGCTAATCCGAGCTTGGCCTACACCTACAACAGTAACACATGTGAGAAGTTTTCACGAACTAACCGAGTTCTATCGCCGGTTCTTGAAGGATTTTAGCTCGCTAGCTGCCCCACTCAATGAGTTGACGAAGAAGAATGTGCCATTCAAATGGGGGAAAGCACAAGAGAATGCCTTCAACACGCTGAAAGATAAGTTGACAAATGCACCGCTTTTACAACTCCCTGATTTTGATAAGACATTTGAGATGGAATGTGATGCTAGTGGTATTGGCATTGGTGGTGTTCTCATGCAAGAAAGGAAACCTGTTGCTTTCTTTAGTGAAAAGCTTAGTGGTCCAATGCTGAATTACTCTACATATGACAGAATTATATGCTTTGGTTCGAGTGTTAGAAACATGGCAACATTACCTATGGCCAAAATAATGTGTCATACATTCCGACCACAAATCTTTGAAACATATACGCAGCCAAAGCAAGTTGAATTGTAGACATGCAAAGTGGATCGAATTCATTGAAACTTTTCCTTATGTTGCGAAATATAAAAAGGGAAAAGATAATCTAGTTGCTGATGCTTTGTCTAGAAGATATGCTTTGATATCCCAACTTGACTGCAAAATTCTTGGCTTAGAAGGATTAAAAGAACTATATACCGCTGATGTGGATTTCAAAGAAATCTATGCTAAGTGTAAAGAAGGGAGATGTTGGGATAAATATATATTGAATGATGGTTACTTGTTGAGAGCTAACAAACTATGTGTTCCTGCAAGTTTTGTTCATCTTTTATTGTTGCAGGAGTCCCATGGAGGTGGACTGGTGGGTCATTTCGGTGTTCAAAAGACCGAGGACATGTTGTCCACACACTTCTACTAGCCAAAGCTGAGGCGCGATGTTGAGCGCTATGTGAGAAGATGCGCTACCTGTCAAACAGCTAAGTCTCGCTTAAATCTGCATGGCTTGTATACACCTCTTTCTATTCCAAAGGCACCTTGGGAAGATATTTCTATGAATTTTATTTTAGGATTACCTAGGACAAAGAGGGGAAGGACAGTATATTTGTAGTTGTTGATAGGTTTTCTATGATGGCTCATTTTATACCTTGTCATAAGAGCGATGATGCTACTCATGTTGCAGATTTGTTTTTTAGGGAGGTCGTTCGCTTGCATGGCGTACCAAGGACAATTGTTTCAGATCGCGATGCCAAATTTTTAAGCCACATTTTGGAGGACATTATGGGGAAAGCTAGGAACAAAGCTACTGTTTTCTACAACGTGCCATCCCCAAACTGATGGGCAAACAGATGTTGTAAACCGCACACTTGGTACAATGTTGAGGGCAATACTAAAGAAGAACCTGAAGCTATGGGAGGAGTGTTTGCCTGACATTGAGTTCGCATATAACCGGGTTGTTCATTCAACGACAATGTTCTGCCCATTTGAGATTGTTTATGGATTCAAGCCAACAGCACCTATTGATCTACTACCTTTGCCACCTCCAGAAAGGGTAAATTTGGATGCAGATAAGAGGGCTGAGTATATTCGCAAGATTCATGAGACAACAAAAACAAACATTGAGAAGATGCAGGCCCAATACAAGAAACATGCAGATAAGGGTCGAAAAGAAATGTTGTTCAAGGAAGGTGATTTAGTTTGGTTGCATTTGCGCAAGAATCGCTTTCCTGAACAGCGCAAGTCCAAGCTAATGCCCCGAGGAGATGGACCGTTTAAAGTGCTTGCAAAGATCAATGATAATGCCTACAAGTTAGAGCTGCCTAAGGAATATGGAGTGAGTGATACATTCAATATTAGTGACTTACCTCCGTACAGTGGCACTGAGGACGAGCTAGAGTCGAGGTTGACTCCTTCTCAAGAGGGGGAGTATGATGAGGACATCACTAGCTCACACATTGAAGATTCAGTTAAGCGTTAAGCGTTACATGTAATGATATTGAAGCCAGAGGGTCATGATATCCTTACCTCTTCGTCGCTTTGCTCGGTGAGGAGGGAGGGGCTCGGCCTCTTTCCACTTGGCTGACCGCGCGCTCGCTTGGTCTGCTCGGCACGCTTCGTCGCCGCGGTAAGCTTCTTGGATGGTTGACGGCCGCCTTGGCGCGGCGAGCTCCGCGTCGGCTCAGCCACCACCTTGGGCTTAGCGGCCGTCTTGGCCTTGCCCTTCTTCGCTTTCTCCTTCTCCGACCCAGAGAGCTCCTCCACGATCCCTCCGAGGATCAGCTGGTCCTCCTGCGTGTTTGAGAAACGAATGTTAGCATCTTTAACCGTGCAAGTCTTGCAAAACCGGACAGGGTATAAGTGTTTACCTCTGGGGTGCGGATGAGCACGTTGCGCGGACAAGTGTAGGCCACCTTGCCGGTGACCTCGCCGTCCTTCCTAGCAGCCTTCAGCCATTGTTATCAAGTCCAGCGATTAGTCGCGATTAATCCACGATTAGTCCATAAGTCTCTTTTTTTAGTACGACTAGGGACCTCGACTCGACTAGGCATTTTACCGTGAGTTCCATCATCTAACATTAGAAGAAAACTAGTCACTTGGCATTGCATTCTCATCCTTACTATACTTTTGGACTCCACTGTAATTGTTATTTTTTTTTACAAAAGTACAAGTAGTCATGCCAACTTCACAACTACTTTTCTAAACAAAATAGATGTTGTTGTTGTCGACTAGTCATGGACTAGCCACGACTAGTCCACGACTAGTCCCCAAGTCTCCCCTCATGCGACTCGACTCGACTTTACGACTTGATAACCATGCCTTCAGCATGGAGTCGACCCGTTCGGTCACCCATGCATCGGCCGGTTGCACTGCCCGAACAGAAGATCATCTTAGTTCCTGTTCGGATGAAATAATTCAGAAAAGGTTGAGTCTTAAAAGCACTTACCCGTGCTCTCCCTTGTGATGTCTTCCCATCCTTCTATCTTGTAGAAAGGATAGGATCTCCTCCGCAGCGGACAGATCCTGTTCGCCGTGAAGTCGCGGATGATCTCCCTGCCCGTGAGCCCGAGGCTCACGAGAGAAGCGATCTTCCGCGTCAGGTACCAATCCTCGTCGGATAGTTCCGGCCGGGGCATTGGTGTTCCCTTCGCCGGAGCCTGTCCGGTGAAGACGAGCTTGCTGTCGTCGCTCCGCTTGGTGTAGAACAACCTCATCCACCATGCGCCCATCGAATCGAGCAGTGGTGGACGAGGGTACGGCGCGTCGTCGGCGGTGGCCCGGAGCTTGAGGTAGTAGCACCCAAGCGCCGAAGCGGCGGAGCTGCTCCTCGTTACTATGTAGTAATGGAGGAACAGCCCCACCGGCGGATCGATTCCCAGATAGCCCTCGCACAGGTGTGCGAAGACGGCCATCTAGAGGATGGAGTTCGGATTGAGGTTCGTTACCTCCAATCCGTTGATGTTGAAGAAGGCCTCCATGAAGTCGCTCTCGGAAGACCTCAACCCGAACAGTGCGAACTGCTCGAAGTTGACGAACTCGTCCTCGAGCGGCTCCGGAGTTTCCTCCTCCCCGGGCAGCCTCCAGCTACTGGAGTCGATGTGCCCTTCCTCCTCCCAAGTCTTCAGGTCCTCCTAGGTCAAGCTAGTGCCAGAGAACTTGGCCATAGCGATTCCCAGGGTAGGACGAACAGACTTGGTGGTGGGATTTGGGTGCTTGATGCTGAGTGCGGCTGGAATTAGGGCTTGGGAAGGAAAGGTGTGAGAGCAGAAGTGGCTAGCCGCGGGCGGCTTGGGTGCTTTTATAGGCCCAAACGAGCAGCTCTGCAACAGTTTGTCAAGTTTTTACCGCAACGGCTAGGTAAAACGGTCGCCTGTTTTCACTGCGCAGCGACAGGAAGTTACCGTTGGAATCTGCCAACGGCTATTTTTTCCAGTGTCTGCACTGAAGGCTGGGGGCTCTGCTCGGACATATGTTGTTTCCTATTTGATGCAACAGAGTTGCTCGGTACTGATTGGGTCTGTTCGGTCCCGGACAAGTCTTGTTCGGTTGAACCATAACCTGTTCGATCTTCTGTTGCACGTGTTTGTAGCAGCGAAATTACCCTCTTCGTGACTTAGAGTCTCAAGAGGAAAACCCCACTTTAGTGAGTCCTTCCACTTGAGTCTCGGGGGCTAGCTGTCGGGGATTAAATTATGGCCCATTGCCATGGCCCACTCCCTGATGGCCCAATCGAACAGCCTACCAGGGCCCAGTTCCCTGGAAGGTTCTATCTGGCCCATACGCGTCTTGCCGAACAGCTTCTTAGCTGGTGTGGTGCGTAACGGCCAAGGAATCGTGTTTGAGTTCGTCTCGAACAGGAGTTCTGCACGACTACGTGAAGACCTGGACATTGGTTTCCCGGATTGGACTAGGAGTCGTGATCCCCAAGAATCGGAGTGTACCTTATCTGCCGTGGGACGTATTTGGCATGGTACGAGTTCGTTACGATCTCGTAGTTAGCCCGGTCCGATTATCCCTCGGTAGGTCGGTTGTTTACCACTATATAAACAGGGCCCCTACGGCATGTAGAGGGGCCAAGAGATTTCGCATTGTCGCATGTTGCTTCTTGTACACCTCTAATCTCGGCGAGACCTGTTCGTCTCGCCGAGTTCCACCTTGTAATCCTCTTTGATATAAAGAAAGGCTGGACGTAGGGCTATTATCTCCTTGAGAGGCCTGAACCAGGATAAAAACTCTTTGTCTCCCTGTTCGTCGTTGATTGGCTGTTCGCTCTGTTCGGCGTGTCTCCTATCTCCCTTTATTAAGAACCTTAGTTGACTTGGTCAATATCCCAACCGTCGACAAGTCCCCATTTCATTCCTTAGTCAAAAGTAGCTTCCTCTGATCAGTAAGGGCAACATTAGCACCAAGCTTAATTTTATTAGCACCTGTTAGGTGGGTATTCTTTTGTAAAGACTTTGTCAAAATTCCATCATCCATACGATCTATTTCCATCTATTTTTGTCGGGGATAAAATTACGGCCCATTGCCATGGCCCACTCCCTGACAGCCCAGTCGAACAGCCTACCAGGGCCCAGCTCCCTGGAAGGTTCTATCTGGCCCATATACACCTTGCCGAACAGCCTTCCGGCTGGCACGGTGCGTAACGGCCAAGGAGTCATGTTTGAGTCTTACTCGAACAGGAGTTCTGCACGGCTACGAGAAGACCCGGACGTTGGTTTCCCGGATTGGATTAGGAGTCGTGATCCCCAAGACTTGGAGATTACTTTATCTACCGTGGGTTGTATTTGGCATGTACTGAGTTTGTTACGATCTCGTAGTTAGCCCGGTCCGATATTCCTCGGTAGGTCGGTTTTCTCTGCACTATATAAACAGAGCCCCCACGGCGTGTAGGGGGGACGAGTTTTCTGGTACGCTTAGACACCCTAATCAAGCACCATTGCACACATAGCCTCGCCGAGATCTGTTAGTCTCGCCGAGGATTCTCTTGTAATCATCTCTAATATATAAGAAAGGCTGGACGTAGGGCTATTATCTCTCCCGAGAGGCCTGAACCAGGATAAAAACCCTGTTTCCCTGTTCGTTGCTGTTCGTAGTTGTTCGGCGTGTCTCCTATCTCCTCCTCGAAGAACCTTGGTTGACTTGGGTCGATATCCCAACCATCGACAGCTGGCGCCGACCGTGGGGATACGCAGATCGAGCATGTCGAACTCCGTCAGCGATACAGAGATCGTCCGGTGGAGTTGGGGCGTCAGTTTTCCTTGCTGTCGGACGGCGTCCGGTGGGGACCGGACGGCGTCCGATAAATCATTTTTTTGTGAGCAGTACGCTCTGTCGGACGGCGTCCGGTTCCCGTCGGGCGGCGTCCGGTAGAGGCTAACGGCTAGGTTTTTTGTCCTCTTCCGAGGGGCAACGGCTAGTGTTGCTCTTGGGGCTATAAATACCTACCTAGTGGCTGGCTATTTTGAGGTTTGCTGCTCCACTTCACCTACCACATTCATAGCTCATCAATTAGGTGTTCTAGAGCCATTCCTCCACCCACAAGATCATTCAAAGCCACAATCCATCAAACCCCAATACCGAGCTTCATGGAAGTCCTTCGATCCGGCATGATCGGGGCGTTTCGGGCTTGTTACTTTTGAAGATATCCTTCGTGGAGGCGTGGGCTTGAGAGTAGGCCTTGGCGTGTGGCTACTCTTGAGTCGGTGTACGGGTGACGGAGTCCACCTCGCCGGAGTGGCGGAACGACTACCGGGAGTGAGTGAGGCGTGAGGCTCGAGAGCGAGCCGGTCCTTGTGCGCAAGGGGTAGCCTCAACGGAGAGTAGGAGTTGCGGCTCCGAACTTCGGTCAAACAAACACCGTGTCTCCCTCTCATTTATATTCCCGCACTTACTTTTATTGCATTGCTTGTGATGAATTTGAATGCCATGTCTTAGTTGCTTGTGTTTAGTATATTGCTTCCGCTTACTCGATTATTGCAACTAGGATTGGGTAACTCTTAATATGATGTTAATTCAAGAATAATTTAAAAAGTTTTAAAATTGCCTATTCACCCCCCCTCTAAGCCTTAGGATCCTCTTTCATACGTGAAGACCCGGACGTTGGTTTCCCGGATTGGAGCGGACGTCGTGATCCCCAAGACTAGGAGTATGCCTTTTCTGCCTCGGGATATATTTGGCATGTCGAGTTCGTTACGATCTCGTTGTTAGCCCGGCCCGATATTCCCTCGGTAGGTCGGTTTGCTCCGCACTATATAAACAGGACCTCTACGGCATTTAGAGGTCAACCCTGATACACGTCTTAGCATCTGGCTTAGAGCTTTGGCACTTGTACACATAATCTCGCCGAGACTTGTTCGTCTCGTCCGGAATCCTCTTGTAATCATCTCTGATATATAAGAAAGGCTGGACGTAGGGCTGTTATCTCTCCCGAGAGGTCCGAACCAGGATAAAAACCCTGTGTCTTCCTGTCTCCTCGTTCGCTGTTGTTCGTTCTGTTCGGCGTGTCTCCTATCTCCTTCCTGAAGAACCTTAGTTGACTTGGGTCGATATCCCAACCGTCGACACCTACGTTGTCTCTGATCACTTGGAGCACGAAGCCACGGTCCATAGGCAAAATCCTCCGTCTTTTCCAGTAAAGTGTATACACAACTTATGATCATGGCCTATGACTCCACAAGCAAAACATATGGATGGTAATCTCTCATACCTGACCCTGCACCATTTCACTCCCATCGCGCCACAGTCCACCGGGAAAGTCTTCCTTAGTGGTTGCATTATATTTATACTAACCCGAAACCTCAGAAATTCACGACAGCCCACTCCATCATCACCAACATCAATGTCCAAGACTTCTCCCATTGAGTCTCCAAACTTATTTGCGCACTTCTTAGTAAGCCATTTGTAGGGTAAATCATAAACCCTAACCTAGAAGACCAATCGATCGAACACCATATCCTTTGGTAATTTGTTTTTATCAAACTCCACAAACACTACTGGATTAAAATTAAGGCCCTCCTTTTAGCACTCTATCCATATCTTGCTGGGTAGGGAAATTCACCAGGAAAATATTTTCACCCAAAGTTTTAACTTGTAGCCCACGAGAGATCATCCAAGCTGAATATAAAGCGTTGATGATAATTCGAGATGAAAAAACATGTGCAGCTAGTACCTTCCCTATTAGAGCCCAATGGCCATTCAAGACCTCTTCTTCTTCCAAATCAAAGGTAAACAGAGTCTCTTTTTCCTCCTGGATTGTCATCTTCCCAAGCTGTGTTGAGACATCTTCGTTGCGCCACAAATTGATTGGTTTTCCATCCACCATGATCTCCTCAATAGAGACATCATCTCCCGAAGTTTCATCTGAACACCGAGAATTATCCATCTTCCACCAAGGATTACCCACGCACGCGAAGCTAGAACACACACCCTGATTAGGACCAAGGACGTACGCAAGAACCAACGTTCAGCGAAATAATCGTCCCGAACCCTAAGTTGGGTCTGCGTCGAGAATTAAATAGGGAAATCCCTATATAATTCGACTGAGATATGAAGATCGATCTCCAAACGAGTTGGAATCGAAGTAGAAGACAGGCTACGATCAGGCTAAAACTTTAATCTCCCCCAACCAAAGTGTCGCCGAGACAACCAGCGAAACCCTAGCCCGGAGTCTGTACTGCTCCCTCCACCATCTTCTTTTTGCTTACTAGTAGAGTTAGTTAAGGGATGAAGAACGGACTCATCTAACATCAAATGGGGCAGAAGATAAAATTGGGATGTGCAGCTGGGTGTTTGGGTAATTGGGCCAGGCACGGCACGAGTCACTGGCGCGGCCTGTTTGGTCGTCGGGGTGGGCACAAGCACATTGCCTGCTTCTGCTTGTGGCCCATCTGGCTCTTTGGTCAAGTCCGTCCCTGGGCGGCCACGGTACTCCGTGGATTTCAGACGGACGTGGTCTCCAATTCCAGCCTAAACCCTAAACCGCACCCTCTCTCTCCCCTCTGCCTCATTCTCCGCCCGCCGACTCCACACGACGATCCCTCCTCACCCACCGGCGCCGCCTAGGAAAGGAACTTCGGGCCTCCGCACGCATCAGGACCTTCCTTCGTTCCACTGTTTACCAGATCTGCCCCTCCCTTCTCTTGTCAGCCGGCGCCCTGAAGGAGACCCCCGTCATCAACATCCTCGTGGGGTATGTTTTCTTTGTTAGGATCAGCCTCATCCAAATCTTTTGGGACACGCGATTTGTTGTTTGTAGTACTAAAGTGGTTTATTTTCTAATTTTTTTGGCCATGTTATTAGGCCTGCCATGTGGAAGCTTCAATCGCTCTTCTGTCCGTACAAAGGTACGCCTTCTTCTTTCGAAACGGATGGTTGCACTTTAAATTCATTCCTGTTGTAATGGTGCTCAAGGTATTTCGTTTTGTCTGCCTCCAAGAGATGTTCTATTGTTTTATGCATTCCACTGAGGTACACTATTGACGGGAAAGGTTGAGGGTTTTCCCGTTCCAAAGATTGGCGATTTATTATTTGCCATCCTTGGCACGGTAAGTGGCAAATAATCAACCGCAAATCTTTTGAGAGTTTCTGCTGTACTGTATTCTGCTACCTTTTTTTTTTTGGGATAAGTATTCTGCTACCTATTGATATATCCAACTACTAGTTTTGTTTTATGACCTTACCTTTTGGATCCTACTAGTATAGTTACTTCTCAACGCATGTTATGTATGCTGCAGAACATATCTGCTGAGTGCTGGCAGTGCTATTGTAGTATGCATGTTTTATCAATCCTTCTGCTTATTTTTATCCATTTCATATTTCATAGTGGCATAACATTTAAGCTCTCATACTCTCCAAATTTCCATAGATGATGGCAAGAATAACCGTAACAACAACACCAGCAACAGCAAGAACAACAACAAAAGACACGTAATGTGCTCTCACAATATTTTTGGAACAGTTGTGAATTTACTTGATGTTTTGGTTTTCACTCACAGTGTTGATCTCATCATGCAGAAGTATGATCCCCGGTGGCGGGTTGGCACGAGTAACGAGGAGGCTGAATGGCGAAGCATGCAGTATGATAGAGTATGTCGGCGTATGCCGCAAGTGCTGCTTAAGTTTGACATCCATTCGCGGAAGGCGCGTCGCCACTTCCTGGATGACCCTGATGCCCTTAAAGAGTGGGATGGATACGAAAATTATGTCCGTAACGCATTTGCACATAACCTCGACCACACTCTGTCAACACCTGCATTTCCACCGGTTAGTCTTCCACGCACCCACCTTTTTCTTTAATTTCTCTACAAGGGGAAAAAAACACTGATACTGGATCATTCAGCTGCATAGCAAATTTTGTACTCACAGTTTCTGTAAAATTGGTTGCACTTTAGTTGTTTACTTCTGCCAATGCTTAACATTGCTTACTTACATCTTCATGATGTATACAAATTATAGATAAGTAAATACTTTCAAATTGGTTTTCAATTGAAGCCTCAATAGTACAATTACTACTAGATATCAGAACAGATCCACACTTTAAATTTCATGAAAAAAATCCTTATCTCCTTTTAACTTTTGCAAAGTCATTAAACTGATATCTTTAAGACACTTCAGATCACATTTTTGTGATACAAAATTTGGCTTGGCTTCCCGTGTCTGTTTCCATCCTATTTCTTGAAGTATCCTTTGATTGTTTTCAATTGGCAACGGCATACTATGTTTGAACCCTATTTACTGAATTCACCTATTTGTAGGTGGACAGGTGTTATGGTCCTTATACTATTATGGGTAAATACTGCTGAGGGACAGCTGGGTGGCAACGGCTTGCTTGGGGACGAGGGTAATTGAGATTAGAATCCCCAAAACTGATTTAAATTCCAACATTTGAGTGTTTGAATGTCAGTGGAATTGTAATAGTTTCCTTGTTGAGTTCTGCCTACATTGCCCACGGCTAAAGCCTCCTTTAGCTATGGCGTCATTTGTGTGGAATTCTGTGGAGCTTATGGCCCACTCCCAATCTTTTCGCTCCTCGGTGTCCTTGCCATTTGAGACAAGGTGGAACTCCTCTTCGCTGCACCAACCTCTCATATTCCTGTCCTCTGCTGCCTTCACTTCTCTTCATGCTCTTGTGCTGTTTCTACCTTTTGAACAGCAGTACAAGTTAATTTTGATCTGACTATATTATGTGATTTCGTTCCTATCTCCCTTTTCTTCCTACTCCCAATCCTCTGCTCTTGTGGTGCTTCTTGCTTGCTATCCAGATGTGTTCCCTGATCTGGCCGCCGTCTCCATGTGAAGATGCTGGTAATTTGTTTGGTGCAATACTGCCAGCCAACTTGAGCCTTGCTGTTGTATCTACAACAAAATGCTCAAATGATTTCTTTTGCCCTTCTATGATTCTTTTGTATATCTGGTGCCTTAATTTTTTATGATTAGGGGGGCTTCTCCAATTTCCATTGCCTTTTTTGTCAAAAAAAACCAACAGAAACAATGGAGAACCGGCACGCTGAGACCAGGGAACAATACAAAGCTTAGGGTCCCACAGAAGTAAAGACAAAAGCACAGGCCAGATACACATAGAAGAGCAGGAGCGAGCATAACACTAACACTTAATTTAGAGAAAGAGATGAGCTGAATGGCCGAACTACTTGCGTCTATCATCCGGAGGGCTGCTCGACGACATCAGATCATTTGTGAGGCGAAGACGATGGCTGGGGCTTACACTCATAAGTCCAGCGGTAGTCTCTTCCAGTCACACTAGTCCTTTGATTAGACCTCTTTAACATCACCTGTGAAAAGATCCCTAGTGGCGCAGCATCGTGCAAACATTGTCAACAATATGCAAAGAAGAGGAAAATCTTTTTCCTTCAAAACATCATTTGTTTCTAGCCACCTGGATGCACCAACAAACTGTTGCCAAATCCCTTTCTAGAAGCTCTTTACATTAAGTAGGCTAGACCAACATGGCGAGCCAGAGGGCCTATGTGAGATCTTGGTGAGAGACTTCGCGTTTAGGTATTTAGCATTGACGATACTGTGCCAAATCCCTTTCTTAGTCTCCAATTTCCGAATTCACCAGGTGATATTTCCTCTTAGATCTTGAGCTTTCCCAAAAGAAATCTCTTCGGATTCTATCCAATTATTGAGAACAGTGGAGGGGAGCCAGAACAGAGATGCATGATAAATGGGGGGTGCTAGTCAAACAAACGTTGATAAGTGTAAGTCTACCCCCTTTTCAAAGAGAGCTGCTCTTCCAGGAGCTCATCCTTTTCTGGACTTTTTTGACCATAAATTGCCAGTCACTAGCCTTTAGCCTAGTATAACCCACGAGAACCCCAAGATAAGTCATAAGGAGAGCACCAACAGCACAACTAAATAAAGAAGCATAGGTATTTTCTTTTTTGGGATCACCATTTATAAGAAAAAAGTTCACTTTTAAGGAAGTTCATCTTCAATCCTGACTTTTTTTTCCATAAAGGTACATAACATAAACAGACACTATGAATAGCAAACCTCACCATTTTAGAGAGAATCAGCTACCAAGTTAAAGAGCATATGGGACAAAAGGGTTGCCTTGTGTAACACCCTTCTCACCTTAGAACTAATTGCTTTGAATTTGAATACCATTTTGTACCACCTGCATGATCCAGGAGCACCAGGTTAGGCTAAAACCTCTGAGGCTGAGGTAGTGGAACAATAAATTCTAGCTAACTTCAAAGTCGATTTTAAGAAAAACAGCACAATCCTGATTTTTTAACTTCATGCATTAATTATCCATGATGTCTCTATTTTAAGAAAAGCATTCTGAGTGGAAGCAATGATTCTGTTAAGGACAAGTTCAATTCTATTACTGAGCAACTTAGTTATGATTTTGTAGATGTTGTTTAGCAGACAGATTGGCCTAAATTGTTGGATGCAATTTTGCATAAGATTTTTTGGGGATGAGTGTTATTACATCATAGTTTATTCTACTGACCTCAACGATCCCTTTATGAAGGCAATAAAAAAATTTCAAACAAGTCCTGCTTGACTACTTCCCAGCAGACTTGGAAGAGTTCAATTGGGAAACCATCAGGGCCAGCAGCTTTTTTCTTACTCATAGAGAGAGCTGCATTATTTATTTCCTCGAGAGAAAAACTGACCTAGTTTTTCATTCCGTATGCGACCCTAATAGAAATATTGGATTTTGAATTCCCTTGATCAAACTGGAATGCAATGGATTTGAATTCAGAATATGATTGAATGAATCAAATGAATTCTAGACAACCAAACGGGGTGTCATTCTTTGCTTGTGTTGAATGAACCAACCAAATGCCTCTTATTCCAACAATCTCATCTAACAGTACTATCTTATCTGCTAATTAAAAGGAGCATTCAAGTTAAATAGATATCTGTGACTGTTCAGCCTGACACTGACCAGCTGGCTAGGTAGGTGTGCACCTCCTGTGCACATCAGGTGGCCGCTGCATGGCTGCGAGCCTGGGACCATTTTTCTAAATCCTACAACAGGTACTAGGTATACTGATCTATCAAATTGGCACCATTTATCGGTTTAATCAAGTTTTCAATGAACATAAGTTATTGTTTTGGAAAACTTAAAAATTAATCACTTTGTGGGAGAAGGTGGTGGAAAAAGAAGCTTGAGCTTGTTTGTTCATTAGGGCGCTTGCCGTTTCCTCCCCATGAACCACTAGAGAAATTCTTCATTTGGTGGGGTTTGTGCCTCTCATTTAAGCTCGAAGTACATATAAGCAATCTTTGCAATGACTGATTTTTCTTTAAACAATCAAATATAATTTGTTAGAAAGCGGATTTTTTAAAAAGTTGTTATGTTTGTGGTTACTTCATTTTTATCTTCAGTTGTTCAGAATAACCGGAATTTATTTGCCTCCCTCTTATTTATTTCTCATATGTGCTACATTTCCTACAACATCCAAAGTGTGCAACCCTGAAACTTACACTGAACTTTTTCCTCATATTATGTGTATTTTTTTTTGTTAATCAGCGTAGAGTCGTTTTGAACATTTAACTTCCCTCTGCCTATGTACCTGTTTGGATTTCTAACATTATAAGCTAGAGTCAGTAGAGATGCCTGTAGCAGTGTCCTTATTGGTTGGCTGATGGCTGCAGGTATAGCTGTCACACTAAGTAAAATGGGTATAATTTATCTTAGTTTCGTATGATTATGGTTTTCATGCCTGTAAGGTCAGGTGTGCCGCCTGACCACCCTCAATCCTTATATGCGTCGAAAGGCATGCTGCAAGATGAAGCCATACTCATGTCATATTTTCTTATGATAACAATTTTTAAGCCCTGGTACCCTAGTTATTTGCTGTTTAAAGCACCATTTTATCCTGGCCCATTTCACACAGCCTATCTGGCCCACTAAGCACATGTCTCTCCTTATCCCTCAACCCTAACTATCTTCCACCTTCCACTCCCACCTAGCTGCCACAGCACCACCCAATGGTCAGCTACCTGCAGCGGCGGGCAGTAGCAACCGCCGCCTGAGCATACCACGTGCTAGGAGACTGTGACGACAACAAGCAATCTCCCTCCCACGTGTTGGAGGCAACAGTGGCAGCAACCAGCGCACCTTGAGCTTCACCCTTGTGGAGATGATTGTGGTGCCCCATGTCAGATGTGCCGTGCTGGTGTGCCTTGAGCTCACCCTCTCTTCTCCCATAGTAATGCAAGGGGACGGCTGTGGCACGAGCTTCGGATCTCCACAACGTCAATGTGACTCTTTGGCGATGCTGTGATAGCCATGCCTATGAGGCTATGGCAATCAGTCTCAATGGAGTATCAGATTTGCAGACATGCCAAAGTTTATGGCAAAGCCCACACCAAATGTATATTATAGGCTGCATATTAATATCTACCATTAACTAGCTGACTGCATGTGCTTTGCTATGAACAAATATCATTTCGCTTTCCATTGCGTCATATTTGACATGTTCGCCTCACGCTGTCACATTCAACTGTATTGCTTCTGCATGTAGCTCCGTTTTTGCCCTTGATTGTGTTGTGCTTCCGCACCTCCACTCTATTTGTTCAGCTCTGCTTTTGTGTTCGCCTGTTATGTGCACGTGGGCCCCAACGGGCATAGATTAGGGGTTGCACTGCACATGGTGCTGGAATTACTGTTCATGCACATATCTTGATAGGTTAGGAAGTTAGCAATATGATTATGATTAGTTGCCATCTATTAGAGATTAGAGATCGCTAAGAATAAGATCCTATTAGTTTCTATTAGATAAAATTAGTTACTTTATTTTAAGGATTGCTTCCATAAGGTCCAAGTTAGCCATCCCTTTCATGTACACGTTAACGATTAAGCAAATGAATTAAAAAGATTGGTCAATCACCATCACTCGTCATCGGCGTGATCCCTCGCACCCCCCTCCCCCACCCTCTCCCCCCTCCTCTACATGTGGTCATCACATTGCCTGTGCCGTGCTTCTGCACTGTCGGTTTTGGCATATCTTGAATGAATAGAAAGCTTTGTAAAATATAATCAATGCAAAATTAAGAAAGCTAGATAAATAGGGTGATTTGGTATATCTTGAACTACTGATTGAAAGCTTCTAAAAATATGATTCATTAAAATAATAAAGCAGACCATGTATATAGACCATGTAAGCAGAATAATGTAATACAGTAATTCGTAGGCGCAGAGCCGCAGCCTGGTCGTTGATATTCGGGGATAATCATCCCCCTAAGCAGGCTGGCTGCGTAGGCAGCGCCTCTGCTACTGGCTGCATGGCGCCGCCACCACCACCTGTTGCTGCTGGAGCTTTGGAGTGTGCAGAAGTGGAGGTAGCAGGTTGATAACTGCTTGCTGATGGGCTTCTTGGGCAGTCCCAACAGCGCAGTAGCACACCAAAGTAGGGTTTCTCCTGCAGCCTGCAGGAGGCCAGGAGCTGGACCCGCCAGCCATCTTACCCTCTTCCCTTCCCCTTCTCCTTCCTGTCTTGCCTTTTCTGCTTTCATTCCCTTGCCCCATTTCATGATTTGCACCTCTCGTTTGCCAACTATATGGGTTTCACTGCCTAGGTGGACCCACCCGTCCGCTTATCGCCTAGGTTAATCTTCTGATTCATAACTCAAAACTCTCAAAAGTGTGTTGTCAGGGCGGTAACCCCATATGCAATGCCGTCAAAATTTACAGATCCTCTTGACATCTTTTTGGATCAATTCTTTCACTTTGAGCTCTATGTAAATGTTTATAGTATTTTTCTTATAATTTTGAAGGATATTATAACAAACAGATGCTGAGTTTCATTTGCATCAAGTCTTTTTGGCTGCATAGAGCAGCTTTGTTTTGTCTTTAATCATTGCACAATTCTTGTTTGGATTTGCACGTGCAACATGCCCTACATTCTGCTACGAGCACCTTTTTACCAACCATCTGATACCTCTGAAGTTCTCAAGGAGAACATGACTGAGTGTCACTTGTGGTCTTTCATCTGAATATTTGATATTGCACAGCTTTTTGTTCATAGTTACCAGATCATCTGATCTGAACTAGTTCAAGGTATGGGTTTGTGTTCACATTGGATATTTGGGAGAAGTGGCGAGCCGTGAACCCGAATCCTGGGTAACTATGACTTGTAGAGTACTGATTTTACTGCATATTGCAACTTTGTAGCTGCATATATTATCTAATTCTCAAATTGTCTTGTGACATGTTTTATTATTTAGGTCTTACTATCCAGGAATTTTCGTGTTGCTATGTTGATGAAATGATCATTCAACGAACCTGTGTTGTGTTGTTTGGAGCCTTATTTTGTTAATGTAGAGAGAAAACATTTTGATTGTTGATGTTTTGGTTTCAGGACTCTGTTTTGTACAAGCATCTAATGAAGAGAAAGGCCCGCGCTAGGACTTTTGTGGGCATGCTATCTGGGGGGCTGGACAAGATTAAACAAGCTAAAATGGACAAGAGAGTCGGGGCATTGGTTGCTATTCTTGCTGCTGGACTGGGTACGGCAGGTACTGCGTGGAAGGAACAGCAGAAAAGGGTAACCTAGTAATGGTTCATCATGTCGCTTGTCATATCAGATCTATATAAGCTACTAGTTGACTTAAAATACATTATCGTGTTGACGAGCAAAAGATCAAATCTGTCGCTGCACTGTTGGAATTAACAAATAACAATGCTCTATGTAATGGTACTGTGCTACACATTCTCTTGTAACCGCGCCCACTCGATTGATGGTACCTGGCAGCTCAAAAAAAGTGGTACTTCGGTCCATAAGAAAAAAAAACCGTTTGAAATCGAAGTGGTCTTTCAAAATACAATTTTGATCATCACTTGTAGAAAAAAAAAAGGTTTAATTTTAGTCTCTTTGCTATTGTCTTGGTCTTATTTTTGTCCCTCATCTTGAAAACCTGAAACTTTTCGTCCCTTGGATCATACTAGAGCGGTTTTGCACATGTTAATAACTGATTCAGCACCATGTGGATGCCGATTTCGCTGATGTGGCTGCGGCATCCTCTCTTCTCTTCTAATTGAAATTTGAACCGAGTTTTAATTATGAGCCTTGAAATTCAAACTTGAGCGGTTTAAATTTCATTCGTTTCAAAATTGGAAGAAGAGCTTTAAAATACAAACATGAGCAATTTGAAATTTTGGCTACATTTTAAAATGCAAAATTTTCTATTCAAATATACATTCGTTAAAAGTTAAATATCATTCAAATCTATTCACACTTGATTTGGTTCAATTTTGATTCAGTTCAAAATTAATTTGGTTCAAATATGGTAATGTAGAAATTTGATTGTGTTAAAATTTGATTTAGGTTTAAATTTAAGTTTTCAAATTTGATTAGTTCAGATTTAAATTCAATTCCGCTCAAATTTGATTTGGTTCATATCTGATCAAACGTAAATTTTTATTCAGTTAAAATTTAAATTTGATCCAAATCTGGGCAAATTTTATTTGGTTCAAATTTGATCGGGTTTAATTTTGATTCAGTTAAAATTGGATTCAAATTTTAGTTAGAAGGGAAGAAGAGAAAAGGGAGTCATATGTCCATGTTTGCATCCATGTGGCGCTGAATCAACTGTCCACTTGTGCAAAACCGCTCTTGTATGGTCTGAGTGACGAGATTTAAACGGTTTCAGAAGTTGAAGAACCAAAGATTTTTGGTTTTGAAGACGAGGGACGAAAATTAGACTAAGGCATTAGTTAAGGCACTAGAATTAGACTTTTTTACTCAATTATATTTTAAAAATTCGTAAAATCTATGTATTGTTAAAGTATTTTTTTAAAACGAATTTATAAGTATGATATATATGTGTGTTCAATCGTGGATTAATCGTGACTAATCGTAGGACTTGATAACAATGGTTCAATCTAAGTAGTTGAAAGATTTTTATAGATACAATTTTATAAATTTAACATAAATCTAAGTTTTGGTTTCCTTTTTTTTTTGAAGACGAGAGAGAGAGAGAGAGAGAGAGAGAGAGAGTAGAACGCATCCCCTCGTTAAAGTAAGAACATTGGTATTTAACGATGTGCATGTAGCACATGTAAAGTAATCCTATCAAACAACCATGACTTGGGCCAGTAGAAACAAGAACTGAGGGGGTCAAGTCGCGCGGCCGTCTCAAGCGGCGGTGATAGGAGACTAGCAAGAGGCGGCGATTTTGGCCGTTCCCCTTCGTCGTTGGCGCCATTTTTAGCGTTGAGATGACCTCGTCGGCCGGAGATCTTTAAGTTTGTTTGATTCCTTCAATTTGTTTTGTTCAAAAAGTTTAGATCTCGAGTTTAGGGTAAAGGGAAACGCGGGCACTACACTAGCGACAAATCAAAAATTCTACCGCGGAAACCCAAGACACCCTGCAAGTAATTGACCACAGATCGAGATTACCTCACGACGTGCAGTGCAGCGAAAGACAATTTGATAAAGCCGGTTCGATCGATCTGCACATAGTCGTACGGAAGTAGTCATTCACGGCATGCCGCGCTCCTCCTCGCTGGTCCTCAACGTCCCACGAGGTGTGTCGCGGTCGATCCCTACGCCGCGGCCGCCGTCGACAAGCTTTACGAGCTCGTCGAGATTCGTATCCTCCCCTCGCAGTCCACCTTCAAATGGACGCCCCAGCCACATTCGAACTCCATTTTGGACGTTCTACCACGTCACGGAAAGATATCGAGATAACCTTTCCAACGGGTCCAGTCTCACCTTCAAATTTCCTCTGCATCAACAGGAATCGGTGAAACAAGATCACGTCTAGAATCTGTGTGCGAACAGATCTCGCCTCCTTCTCAGGTTCGCATCAACTAGCGTCACAAGCGTAGCAACTCTACGGTATCCACACATACAGGGATTGGAATCCGTCCATACGTGGTGTGCTAGCACCGGCGCACGAACGTGTGGGAGAGAGATGACGGCTAGGATTTGGTGAAGAGGGAGATGGCATACGCGCCGTGCCTCCACTGCCACCCTTTATATAGCGCCCCATATGGGCCTGCGCTAGAGGCCCAGTGAGGTTTAGGCCCATGTCACATATGACCTAGAAAAACCATATCATATGTGGTCACGCTATCAATGAGCCCGCATCGCATGCGACTCATAATTTTCATTGGGCATATCCCAATAGCTCCCACTTGTAGAATGAACAATTATGCAGTTACAATTCCCAACCCCCTTAAGTGTGTAACCCTGTAGGTTCATGTGCAAGTCAACAGCGGACTCGG
Organism: Raddia distichophylla; assembly: GCA_005191435.1. Taxonomy (NCBI): domain Eukaryota; kingdom Viridiplantae; phylum Streptophyta; class Magnoliopsida; order Poales; family Poaceae; genus Raddia; species Raddia distichophylla. The sequence goes on along the minus strand of SPJY01015242.1, from coordinate 4,723,991 downwards.
AACAAACTTTTCAGTCCACAGATCAACAGCGGCCCCTAGCAGAACATATTGACCCCTGAATGCACAGAATGATCACATCGGCTAAACCTTGATACACGTACATACTGATTCCTTTGCCACGCGATACAAGTCAAGCTCAAGGCGAGATGCGCGTCACCCTTGTTGATAGCTCGAACATTTCATTCGTCAATGTAATGGATATATGGATACAATGTGATTCTCTAATCACATTGGTATGGTAATGCACTTTCTTTATCCATCCATACCGAGGGGCCCAGAGGTATCTTTCCCGTTATTGAGGAGGGGCAAATCCCATCTTGACCAATCACACCCCTAGCTATGTTTTGTGGCATACCCAGTAATCACCGTTATAACTATGCAGTTACGGAGTAGCGTTTGATGACACCAAAGCATACGACTTCACATGCTGGGCATCCATGACGATCTCAGATTTAAGAACCATATAAGTGTACCACACGAGACTTCAATCTGATGGAACTTTTAAGATAACAATCTCAGCAGTGTCTCGTAATGGGTCTGTCCAACCCCATGTTCTCCAACATGTGTCCATATTATTGATTTGATATCTCCATATCTATAATCCGGAAACATGGTCATCAATCAATACATGTGCTAATCTTGGAATCATAACTGTTCAGGTTATGATATAAGATCAGGGACCAGTTTAGAATAACATCATATAGTACAGAAGTTCTGCGAACAAGTCTTATTTGCTGATCGATACCGATGATGTTATTCAAGAAACTAGGGTAACAAATTATCCGTCATAAACATAGAAGTGATACAGTCATCTCTAAGACTGCCTAGTCGGCTTATCACTTATATTTTATCCACGTGCACTAGAGTGTACCAATCGGATATCAGATATCCATACTCATATGCGCCTTTTATAAAGGTTGTGGTAATATTTGTCTAGGCTGAAACCTTTTCAGCTTCTGAACCCTAGTATGTATTGGTTTGGAAAACAGTGCGCGTTGTAACCGTTACATGCCACATTTCCTTACATCCAAAGAATACATTCATTATACTTTACAAGTATTTCAGAATGTTTCTTAACATCCAGTGACGTTCACACGGATTTGATTGATATCTGCATATTCGGTGACATTCACCTTAATGCACAGGGCACAAAACCCCTCCTTTGGCAATTAGTAAGCTCATCAAGTATCAAAATACTGAATCTTGCTATTCAATATGACATACAGAGGAACAATTCCCGGCTGAACCATTAAACATTTTGTCGACATACAGGTTTAATCCAATTAGCCTTCCATATCTATCTCAATAGCCCATTATGCCAATGTTTCTCATCTATCCCGAAGTCTTTCATAAAAAACAATTTTAAATTAAGACATGTCAGATACATGGAATATTATTTTTGATCAACATTATATCATACATATATAAAATCAAGAAAATCAATGCGCTCCCACTTACCCTTGATGAACTAGCCAAATAATTTGACTACACATCAAAACAAATATTCAACCCTGAGATGCTTGTTCCAAAAACTTGCATGCTCTAGTACTTTATGAATCATCGAAACTGGATGCCATGTCAAAAACACATTCTCACTTAGGTCTCCTTGAGAGAGAGCCATTTTGATATCCATATTGCATATCAAATATATAACAGTAGCTAGGCGAATCTAGATAGCACCAAACGGACCAATCAAGTTCAAAACTTAATTGCCACATATAGCTCATCTTAAATTCATCTTTCAGAGTATAGGTCCATCATGCTTCATTATAAGTCTTAACCTCATCATAGTCCAACAATAATTGCTTTCCCTATCATATAGGTGACCAATCTGGCTTTAGGACCAATACAGAGTTTGTATCGCTTTCATAAAACATACAACAATTTATATATAATATGAAAGTTTAGTAGGAACAGAAACACTTACCAAAGAATCCCGTATTACTCTGATTCACGTCATACTCCCGCTAAATATTTTGGAAGAAACATTTTCTCTTAAATAGACCATTTCGAGCAACAAAAATTTTGCAACTCTCACCCTTTCCATGTATACAAACATTTTGTACCTCACAAAGAAACATTTATCTTAGTCAAATATGAGCTTGTCAAACATCAAATGTCTTGCACGAGCTCAACATTCCAAACGTCGATAAAAAAATTATGGAACAATTTCAATCCATATCATATATGGTGTTTTCTTTGTGACTAGATGGAATCTTATTTAAATGAGCACAATTATTTCTAAAGTGTACCACTAGAGAGAGAATGAAAATAATGTCACAACACAAGTGCATCCTCAAGATTAATAGCACACATCCATTCACTAATGGAGCATGCTCAGAAGACAAATCAATCTTCTACTCCCATCGAGAAGCAAAATATTGATTTCGACTATGCCCAGAATATAATAATAATTATTTAATTCTATTTAATCCTTCGGTTGAGCCGTTAAAAAGTTTGTCAATGTCAAATAGACTACCTTTTATGCCCGTGCCATTATTCCATAATCCTACCATGTGTTAAGGTAGCGCTAATATTTGACTTCATAAGTCTAGATCAGTACTTCAGATCCAAGTCGACCTTTCCTCTTTCACCCATGACTAAGGCTAATCTTAATGCTATCTAGTTTTAATATGCATCATATGCATCTCAATCATGATTTCTCCAAGCTATTCATCAGAATGAAAAGCAACCGAAAATCACATCAATAGCTAACTTTCAGCTAAAGCCTAAAGGGAAATCAAAATTTTCCAATGGCCAGAGTAATCAATCATAGTGACTACATGATGGCTGACCGAATTATCTTATGTTAACTTGCACGCAGACATTGACAAAGGGATCAAATTCTTCGGTCTTAGTCTGGTTCTCAAACATGCCCTCCAAAAACCACAATCATATTGTAGACACCCGTGATACCATATTGCTATAAAAGCTCAGAGTTCACGGTGGCAATAATAATAAGACAGTAAACACTAAGAAAATCTATCATGGTGTTTCAAATAAACACTTTAACAACAGATTGCATTTTAACCTGGTTCATCAAGGTACTACTCTTCAGAACAAATATTCCACTATAACAAACAGAGAACAATTCTCAAAATTCGATATCAATTATTATGCATATCAAGATTCTCTAATCAAGATACAATTCAAAAGTAAAGCAACATGTATGTCAATACATATTAAACTATGTTTATGTTGCGTATCTCCATTAACAAATTAGTGAAGATACTCCCACTCAAGTCACATTTCCTCTAATGACTTGTAGTAGGACAAGATCAATAGTCAGTCAAAGATCTAGTGCGCGGAAGTGACTCCTAGAACTTAGTGACCGACTCCTAGAACTTAGTGACATAGGAAGGCAACTCTTTGCCAATCACATCGTATGTCTTTTGTGTGTTGGGTGGCATGCGCCAATGCTCATCACCAACACCCCTGCCCCGAAGCCCAAAACCATTTTGATAGCTTCGTCAAATAAAACCAATACTATGCATGTGAAGTCCGACTTCACCCCGTTGATCATGGAAATTAACGGCACCCTGCTGTATGATGAAACTACCAATTAACGTACAAGATCTTTATGGGTACAGATGTTGAAAAAAGGCAAACTCTTAATTTTTCAAGAAAAATCTATTCTGTTAAGAATAGCAGGGCAGGAAAACCATCACAGAAAATCTAGTATTAAGCTGTGCACCAGTATGGCCCAAGACGCAGTAATCAACATCACATCGCCCTTTCCTATCCACCGGGCCATCCCCTGATGTCACCAAATAAATTCTACCAAGCTATTACTCCTAACATCAAGTATTATATATGGGACAATCAAGCAACATGTGAAAGTCATATGTAAGCCATATCAAACATGTACATGTATCAAATACAGCAGGCCTTCCTGTCCACCGGGCCATCGACTGATGTCACCAAATAAATTCTACCAAGCTATTACTCCTAACATCAAGTATTATATATGGGACAATCAAGCAACATGTGAAAGTCATATGTAAGCCATGTCAAATATGTACATGTATCAAATACACGCAGGCCATATTATCCATATTCACCAAGTAAGCAAGTTACATATAGAACAATTCTATTTAGCGGTGTGAATAAAAACATACCTTTATGCCTACGAATGACCATCATAGCAAAATAGCTCACGTGAACCAATTCACGATCTTGCGCAAGAAAATTTATCAAATTATTCACATTAACCTGAATCGGACTAATTAAATTAGCCCAAGGAAACAATTTCCACTAGCATGAATCATATTCAAGTTTTTGTTCATGAAAATTCCAACGGATTAACTACGTTAACCCATTCCAGACCAACCATATTGGCCCCATAAATATTTCATTAAGCACGTCAGCCTACTAACAAATTAGTAGACGGAGTTCAAAGCGTGAATCCTATTCATCATCTTACCCGTGCCAATTCGATTGAATTATTCATATTAATCCAATACCGGACTACTCATTAGCCCATGCTTGGCCCTCCGAAAAATATCAGACTGTGAATGAAACGCGGTCACGCCTCATCTAGCATGCGGCGCAGTTAAAGATATTTTTATAGCCGAATACAAATATCCAGCGAGACCCACCATAGCAAATTATTGTAAAGGCACTTTAATAGCTAAATTACACATCCTTTCTTATGTCAATAGCCATGAATCATATTCACAACCCACGAACTTATGCATAGGCACGCTGACATCGGCATGGCATCATGCTTGTATAATCCATCCAATTCGCTGATTGGAGCCAGCCTTGTGTCCACCGGCGAGCAGCGATGTTGTGCTCTGGTCTAATCCAATCAACCAGATGCACACTTAGTGACATCTCAAGGTGCTCGACGGCAATGTCTCTGTGAGATCAAATCTTGCAGCGAACAGGCATTGCCGCAACCATGAGAAGCACGCGCATACACCGCCGGGAAAATCCACGACATTTCGGCTAGTTTGGTAATCAAGAAAAATGATCTAATCAATTTTTTTCATTGATTCTATTTCGACAAAAATTAATCTTATTAATCAAGGCCTCAACAAATCATTGTACTCTAATACAGTTAATCCAATTAACAGTACAAAAGCACCTACATGCAAACATCGTATGCATGCATGGTTCTAGCCATAATCAATTGCTCATCAATCAGAAGTATATACGTGCAGCATAGTAGATCAAATCCACAAGTACTAGTACAATATTAGGTTGATCACAATTTTGGTGGAATAATAAACCAGCACAAGGTTAGCATAACAGCCGATTGATCGAGGTTTAAGTCTGGCCAGAAAATGATCCAATCAACTTAATGCCATGAACATGTCATTAACCAAATCAATCCGTCCACCAATACCACGCATAACCGGTTGATCTCATCAACCTTAACGCAGGGCCCATTGATCATTTTGTAACAGCCCAACTTTGGGGCACTTTTAAATCTTGGTTGAATTCAAAATTTCGATTGAATTTGAACCAATCGGATCAATTTAAAACCAAAGATAAAATTTCATAAGCAATTGAAAATCACACCTCTCTCTCCTCTTGTGGGCATTTCATCGAGCACCTCTCAGGCCGCTCTCTCTCTCTCTCTCTCTCTCTCTCTCTCTCTCTCTCTCTCTCCCCCCCCTCGGATGCTTTGTCCTGCCCGGGTTCTGCTCGCCGCCGGCTCCGCCGCGCTCGCCCCTAACTTGCTCTGCGCCGCCTGCTCCCTGCACTATCGCGCCGCGCCACCCGAGCCATGTGCTGTCTGGGCTACGTGCTTGCGCGCCGCCCGGTCCGCCGCGAAGGACCTTCGGTCCGCAGCCATGGACCGGCGAGTCGTCAATGCCGTACGAGCACGCGCCGTTCAGCCACGCCAGAAACATGTCCGTGGCTCCGAAAGTCCAAAAGGCTACCCCCTAGACCGTCGCGTCGCCCTGCCATCCCCGGTGCCTCGCAACAATGGCCTCCCGGCGTGCCCCAGCCATGTCGTGCCGCCATTACTCCCTTGCCATGCCGCTCAGTGCCTGCTCGGGGCTCACAGCACCACGTTCCAGTTCCCTAAAACCAGGGCCGGCCCCCGTGGAGCGTCCCTCCAAAAATCCCCAAAATTCCCCAAATCCTAGCGAGGCTCGGACCCGTCGATTGGTGAGCTTCCGAAGCGATTCCCGCCCGCTGGAGCATCCCGGCTATGCCCTAACCTTTTCCCTTCCTTCCCTTGTAGCTGATTCTCGTCGGGGAGACCTGCTCGCGGAGCTCGTGTTTTGGCCGCCGTCGCCGCCTACGTCGTCGGCCACCTCCATGCCTCCTCGTGCCCTCCCATTAGCTCGGTGAGCACCTCCGCAACGCCCTGAAGCTCCCACGCTAGTTAGAACGTCGAAAACATCTATACAGTAGGCTCGCTTACCTTGCCGAATAGCTACTCCGTCGCCGCTCCCCGCGCCGCCGCTAGGGAGCACCGTAAGCTGTGCCGTGCGCATCTTTGGAGGAGGCTCGTCAAGGCTGTTCCATTTTTCCATATACCCTAAGCCTTCGTGCCCTCTAGCTCCGGCTAGCCGAGCGCAGCCAGGCGCTCATGCCGCCTGTGCGTGCGACGGGAGGAAGACGAAGCACAGTGCTGGGGAGGTCTGAGCCGCTGACAGGTGGGGACGGGTTAGAATGTGTTTTCAGGAGGCTGACAGGTGGGCCTTGGTCCCACTTGTCAATAAGTGGCAACGTAATATCCAGAAATACGCCTTCAGTTAAGCTGTTGCGCCCTGCGCCCAGATCGGCCCAAGGACAGCCGACGGCTGCTTTGCTATTTAAGCCCGAAATCTGTTATTTTATGGGTGATAGCGCTTTGTGGGATTTATTTAAAATTGCAAACGACATCCAAAAATTATGAAATTTTGTACAAAAATACTAAAGTGGGTTTGCAACCTGGGAAAAATATCACAATAAATAGTGTAGTTGAAACATTGGGTTAATAAAATCGTATAAAGCCCAATGGCAATCGTTTTCTTATTTTTACATTAGGATTTCATAATTTATTTAAAACCGTGGACACCTCCTAAATTATTAACAAAGTTATTGGTAATTACTAGAGCCCATCACAAAATATATCATAATGTTAGCTTAAGCATTGTCCTTAGAATTTTCCTGAATAAATTATGTAATTAACCCCATGGTACCTTTCTATATAAAAGGGGGGCCGAATCGGCTTGCTTGCTAATGAATTTTAGAACTAAATTGGTAAAAGGGGATTATATAAAGTATAAAATACACTTATAAACCCAAAGGGAATGACTGAAACACATCTAGGGATTTAATTAAAATAGCTGGAGGCTCCCGAAAATTCTAAAAAAAATTTAGATAAATACTAGATGAGAATTCTAATTTTATAAAAATATAAAATCAACCACTGTAAAGGGAAAATTGTCACGGTTGTTTTAAAAAAATAAATATTTTCCGTAAATGATTAAAGAAATGCTAGGGTATTTGTTGATTATATTAACGTAAGAAATTGAACCCAAATATTGGTTAGAAAATATAATGGCTAGGCAAATGCCTTAATTAGAACATATTAAAATTGCCTTTATTGCTTAAGTGTATGCATAGGTTTATTTAAATGCTAAACCCAACAAATAATTTCTCACATCCTATTAAATTATCTAAGGAGCTGAACTTAGAAAAGAAGTTATTAATGGGTATAACTTAAGATTATCGCTAAGCACCTAGTGGATGTCAACTCCAATAATCCTTACCCCTTGCGTAGGTTGGATTCCGAAAAAGGTGTCATCTTAGGTCGCCTAGAAACCCTAATCACGTTATTACGGTCTTATGGTACGAAATCGCATTTTGGGGATTAGTAAGCTACTACATTGTTAAATACTACTTATTAATGCACTCTGACATCCATAGCCTATCATACAAAAAGTAGGTTCGCTAATCAATCTGGGCAATATGCCAAGGATTAAAACCCTAGGTCGTGCATGCATCATGTTTTCTGATGCATTGGTAAGTAATTAGTGGACTTGCACAATATTTTCCTATATAGAAGGCAAACCAGAATGATTCGCTTGTTAATAGCAACTAGAACTACGTGGGGTTGGGTGTAGGAGAATTATGTATAAATTATCATATATCTAGAATTCATTAATAGCTAGAAACGAGTCCCTATCAATAAAAATCGTGGCTAAAGTATGATGCACACTGTCTCGTAAGAATTCCATGACAACTATTAAGATGGATGATAACGAGCGTAGGTAATATAACCCAAAATGTAATGCGTACACCTATTTTCAAACGTGAGGTTAAACCTCGGCAAGAAAACGTAACCAGCATACCGCACCGTGAGCCTTCTATAACGTTTACCTCTTTATAGGAACTCATGGAAGACTCTTCGTAGGAATAACATAGAGATGCTAGGGTAACCTACGTAGACTCGCTACTATGTTCGTAGGAGCGATTGCATATCGTGCATATTGCCTTCCCCGCAACGTGGTGATTAACTATGTTATTTGGTTCTTGTCGGTAGACCTCAAGGGATTAAGGAGGATCTCGGGGCGAATCAAGATCCACGGTTGGAATACAAGTGGTCCAAGCGAGTTAACACTTACTCTATAGATGTGATCCATATTAGGGAGAGACAGCGACTTTCCCTAGTGCGGATTAACATTGCTAATACTATGCTCATTACCCAGTTTTTCTAAACTATATTGTTTAAATACTAAAAATGCATGCTTATTAGATTGCCTAATTGTTAATCATGTTATACTTATACATGCCTGCCTGGAAATATTTAGCCTTAATGACTGCCTTGATTGTCATTGCTCTTGATAGCCTATGATTAGTCTGGTAACCACTTTAACACTACCTAATGGGTAAAATTTGCTTATACCGGCTTAGCCTTAACGAATCTTCTGGCTAATCGCCATGGAACGGTGAACCGATATTCACCGGACATTCATTATTCTCATTTAATACGATATGACATATGGCAGTTAGGGCTAGTAGATGCATGTTGGGCTGATTGTGTTTGCGGGTATGGATATGTGGGGACTTGGTCGGTTTGAGTCGGTTGGTTGGGAAAGTCCAAGAGTGTGGTGTGGTGTGGTCGATGACCGTGGAAGTAGAGAAAGAATGGTGGGTTGCCCCTAGTTGGATTTGGACATCCTGATGGATGAATTGAGGCATGAGATGCCTAGTGCTGGGTTTAGCCAGGGCTTACCCAGGAGGAGCGCGGACGAACAGGCGTAGCGGAAGGGCGCTGCCATCTGTGGGATGGTTCCAACACAACGTGTGGCCATCGCGCTGAGCACGGGACGTGGATCGCCAGTGGGGTGAGCTCTGCGGAGGCCCTCTGGGACCAGTCTCGATAGGGACTGGCATGGGTCTTCACTGGATAGTGAAAAAGGCCACACATCCCTAGGGTGACGGTCGGCTAGTGAGGATCGTCAACCCTTCTAGGCCGGGGTGATCATGCCATGGCATGTGTGGTCTGCAACAGGATTCGCCAAATCCTGGAAGGATGGCAGAACTAGGATTGGTTGGGGGCAACCAGGAGGAAAGTTCATGAGGAACAAATAAGCTGGAATGGTATTTATGTAAGCAGGTTGGGTTATGATCGAGGAATAGTCAAATCGTGTGTTAATTGTGTATAAGCTGGTATGGATTGTGGTGATCTATTATGCTGGTTATGTTTGGACAAGAGTTGGTCGATGGTGGGTTGTGTATTTGGATGAGAGTTGGTTGATTAATGGTTGGATAATTGTGTTTGAGTGCATTGTTAAGATGGAAACCCTTGATTGGTATTAATAAGATCCAATTCTAGTTGATGCTAGTTAGGATGTTTCCAAAATCTTATAAATTTGGCTTTACGCAAATAAAATAACCTTACCCCCAATTAAAGCCTTCTAAGCACTATATGCATTAAGGGAAGTGTTAACTAGCCAGCGTTTGGATGAGTTGACCTCACATATTTCCAATCTTTTAGATTTACTTTAAGGAGGAGGATTTGCTCGAGTGTCGCAAAGGAGATGACCTGGCTACGATGGCCATGATGCGGTTTAGGGTTTTCTCTAGTCGCCTGCAGGATTTCATAGCCGTTGGAAGATTTTGGCGAATAAATCTATAAGCTCCGCTGACCCTGATGGTTTACCTATAACCATCGTAAAGTCTCACGGCTTATTTGATCTTAAGCCCACGCCAATCAATCAGGTATGTAATTCTTCGAATAATGAAACGTATGTCTACATGATACTCGGCTATGTAATGCACGCACTAGAGTACTGATCCAGGGTCTAGTGCATGTGTACAGCGGCCCTCTGGTAAGTATAAAATTGAGGGCTGACACATTTCGGCTCGAACATGCATAGTACTAATCCAATCTAACACCAATACTATCATATTGATCTCATCAATTATATGACGCACACAATATCGACAAACAATTGATCGTATCAACAATATTGGTATTTGCATCATGTGGCCGATTGCTAAAGGGGCTAATTCATGTTATCAAACGCCGGCAATTGATCCCATCAAGTGCATGGCATGGCTGATCACATCAACCGGAAAACACAAACGTTCTAGCAGGCGAGTAGCAGATCCAATCTACTACACGTATATCACATATGCGACCGACCTAGATCAAGAACTAAACAGGATGGCTCTGATACCACTGAAGGAAAACGCGGGCACTAAACTAGTGATGAATCAAAAATTCTACCGTGGAAACCCAGTACACCCTGCAAGTATTTGACCACAGATCGAGATTACCTCACGACGTGCAGTGCAACGGAAGACGATTCGATGAAACCGGTTCGATTGATCTGCACGTAGTCGTATGGAAGTAGTCGTTCACGACATGCCGCGCTCCTCCTCGCTTGTAGGGACCCGGTCTAAATGACTGAACCCAATTGTGCATTCCGTACTAGTCCCAGAAGATCATGGCTAGTACACACAACTAAACAGAACTGATACAGTGCCATGAATAATATTACAACACAGGGGCCTAAGGGTCCTAAAAGGAGTCACAATTTAATACATCAAGCATGACGTGCAGTACAACGGAAGACGATTCGATGAAGCCGGTTCGATCGATCTGTACGTAGTCGTACAGAAGTAGTCGTTCACGGCATGCCGCGCTCCTCCTCGCTTGTAGGAACCCGGTCTAAATGACCGAACCTAGTTGTGCATTCCGTACTAGTCCCAGAAGATCATGGCTAGTACACACAAATAAACAGAACTGATACAGTGCCACGAATAATATTACAACACAGGGGCCTAAGGGTCCCAAAAGGAGTCACAATTTAATACATCAAGCACCGACACGCAGGCCGAGATACAGAGTAGCATAGACTATGATACAAGGGCCTAACATGCTAGGATTTTATTCGCACACACTACCAGGTAGACTACACCACGGGCAAAGGCAGTAGGTTAGCGCAACCCTATTCTTCTTCGTAGTCCTCCTCGTAGTCAGGGTCCTCCTCAGGGTCTGAGTCGTAGTAGGGCTCCTCAGCTATTGAAGTTTTGAAAAGGGGGAGGGGAGAAACAAGGATGAGTACAATCGTACTCCGCAAATCGGGAAAATGTGCATTATGCAGGCTTAGTACAAAGGAGTAGGCTTAGGTTATTTGCGAGAATGCATTTTTATTTTCCTAGTTTTATAAAAGCAATTTTTATAAACAGCTCAACTCAAATCTTTATTTCTCAAAGGGGCACTTTTCTCAAAATCTCGTCATTTGGCCTCATGCCATAGTGAAAAGCTCACATCACCCACATGATTCACAGAACAGCGGGTTAGGTCTAGTCCGCATGGCAATTCATGATAGGCCGAACCGAATTCATGATACCAGCTGGTGGCACCTAAGTCTCTTTCTCAAAATAAATCCTTTTCTCATCTCTTTCTCAAACCTTTTCTCAAAAACCATTTTCCAAAACCAAGGTTTTTAGAAAAAGAAGAGCTACCATATGAACAGTCCCTTCGCATGCTCATAACCGCGAGCATGGCTATCATGATAGTTTCAACTCTGCAGAGTGGATGCGCTTTATCCTCGATAGGTTACGCACCCGAGAGTGTTTCACCACAAAGCCGCTAATCTCAAACACTAATAGCGACAGCCGGGGAGTCTCCGCTAGGGTTTAAAGGCTAACCGCTAGGCCCAACCCATAACGGGACTTGAGGTCGTACTACTGTGGCTCAGTTCGTAGGTTCATAGGATGAACAGTTCTTAGACTAGGGGAGGAAGTAGTTTACTTTAACCCCAAACTCAAAAGCAGTGCATAGACATGCCCTCGCGCAGCAAAATTTCTCCCTAGTCGGAATATTTTTAGAGAGAGAGTAAAAACAGTTTCTCCACCCACGGCATCACGCATGATGCGCGAACATTTTCTAAAATCTCATGCTCAAATCATTTCTTAAATCTCAACATTTCTCAAAGTTTCACAATAGTGACATTGTCTCTATGGTTGTACGAGTAAATAAGTTTTCTAGCATTTTTCCTACCAATTAAGGAATAAATAATAATAGCGGAGTACATTTATAGTCCTTACGATTTACTCTATTCTCTAGTCTTACCAACAATATTAGGAGCAATTACGGGGTTTTTATTGTAAACTAGCATGCAAGTTTTCGAAATCTCTAGTAAACCGTTTTTGAAACAAAGCACAAAGGCTAGCAACATGATCAAGGAGACTTGCCTTCAGTCGGATAGGAGCAGCCAGGGATGTCGGTAGGATCTAGGTACTCTTGCGCTCCTATCCACACGAGTCACAACAATACAACAACGCATGTGAACCAAGAAAATAGATAATATTAGAAAATATTTTTTAGAGTGTTTGAACGCATGTAAAATATTTCAAAAGAGACATGTATGCGTGCATGCTACAATGACCTATTTCTACCAAGGTACCTAAATATGCAAAACTACAATGGGTGCGATCATATTTTATATTTTTATTAGGTCTAGAACACATTGAGATATTTTTAGAAAGTTTTCAATATATGCAAACACAGAAATAAACAATTTAAGAAAACACCTCTGGGATGCTGAGATATTTTAAAATAAGAGTTCTATGCATGCATGAAATAATAAGCTACTTTACACTAGAGCTTAAATATGCAAAATCTACTATGAATGCATGCACATGTTATAATTTTCTTTAGTCCAGAAAACCTTAATATATTTTTATAAATTTTTCTGAGATTTAACAATACGTTTTGCATTTATTTGAAATTCGTTTTTAAATCAGTTCACTGGATTTTCTTTTGCAAATACATGGATTGGATGAAGACATTCGGCCTGGCCGGCCCAGAAGGCACCAAGGCCCAACAGCCTCCACCGCTCCTCCTTCAACCTCTGGCTGGTGCGGCCAAGAGGGAGGAAGGAGAGAGGGGAGCTGTGCTTCGGCGGCTCGGGCGGCGGTGTACGGGCGCAAGAGAGAGAGAGAGAAAGAGGAGAGTGGGGGGTGGCCGGTGGCGAGGCGTAGAGGAGAAGGTAGGGGAGAGGCGGCACGGCAACGCGGGCGGCACGGCAGCGCGGGCCAGGGCGGCTCCTCCGGTGGGGGAAGGTAGAGAAGGAGGACGGGGGAGGCAGAGAGAAGAGAGAGGCGAGAAAGGGGGCAAAACGCGAGCGTTGGGCCCATTCGTCAGTGAGACAGCAAGGGGGAGAGAGAGGGCGTGCGTTGGGCTTGCCTGGGGGCAGCCGGCGTGGGATTGGGCTGGGAGCGGCCCAGCGAGGGAGGAGAGAGAGCCTGGCCTTTCGGCCCTGAGAGGAAAGAGGGAAAAAGAGGGTTATTTCCTTTTTAGAAATATTTTCTTATGCTCCTTATTTTACTTAAAGCCTTAAATTGTAAAAGGAAATTAAATTACTTATTTTTGAAATGCACTTCCACACTCTTATTTTGTTTGTAAATATTTACCCATGGTTAAAACAAACTTAGCAATTTTATTTATGCATGTAAATGTTTTTGAAATAATTTTTGATGGGGATGCATTTTGGAAAAATGAATCGTACAAAATTTGGGTTTAAAAATTTGGGATGTTGCGTCGCTGGTACTTAATGTCCCACGAGGTGCGTCGCAGTCGATCCCCATGCCGTGGCTGCTGCCGACGAGCTTTACGAGCTCGCCGAGATTCGCGACCTCCCCTCGCAGTCCACCTTCAAACGGACGCCCCGGCCACATCCGGACTCCGTTTTGGGGGTTCTACCACTTCACGGAAAGCTATCGAGATAATCTTTCCAACGTATCAAGTCTCACCTCCAAATTCCCTCTAGATCAGCGGAAATCGGTGAAACAAGATCACGTCCAGAATCTGTGCGCGAACAGATCTCTCACCTCCTTCTCAGGTTTGTATTGACTAGCGCCACAAGCATAGAGCCTCTACGGTATCCACACGTACAGGAATTAGAATTCATCCATAGGCGGTGTGCTAGCACCGGCGCACGAACGTGTGGGAGAGAGATGACGGCTAGGGTTTGGTGAAGAGGAGATGGCATACACGCCGTGCCTCCACTGCCACCCTTTATATAGCGCCCATATGAGCCTGAGCTAGAGGCCTAGTGAGGTTTAGGCCCATGTCACACATGACCTAGAAAACCCACATCATATGTGGTCATGCTATCAATGAGCCTGCATCGCATGCGACTCATAATTTTCATTGGGCATATCCCAACATAAGGCTGGAGTCAACGTTGGATTTTAAAATCCGGTGCGTTCGAGTCTTTGATTTAGCCAATAAGAGACCTCTCCAGGTCATCGTCGACGCGGATAAGGAAGGGAGAGATCCTCGGCACGGGATCGAATCCGGTGGCGGCGACGTCGTGAGGTGTCGATCTCGTTGCTAGAGAGCAGTCCATGTTAGTAGAGTCCGTGAATGGGCAAGATTTGGGATGAGTTAGGGAGATTTTAGGCGCCGGTGACTTCGACGACGATGGTGGTGGTGTTCGGCCACAATTGCTTGGTTTCATCTTCTTCAAGTGCAGCCATGGCGGGTATTTGTGTTGCCACTACTATTGATGAAGACAACAGTGATATGGAGCTCGATGACATTCGGCATCGACGATGCCGGCGTATGGAGAAACCTAGATTCCTAGGTTTGTTCACAGTTTGGTCCTATATGAACTCATTTTTAATTTGGCTTTTGGTCAGGATCTTCTGGAAAAGACATTTGATATAAATTAATCTTTATCCATTTCTAAAAATAGGCATGACTTGTGTTTCATTGGAGAACAAAAATTAATTAATCATGTTATTTCTTTGTTAAGTTTAACTTTAGGCCTTGTTCTTTGTAGAATAAATTAAAATTAAAACTAACGCTAGAAATTTATGCAGTTAATCGGTTATAGAGTGAAGGGATGAAGAACGTGTTGTAAAACAATGGAATTGGCAAGTCACAATCGTATAATCATAGAGAAAAAAACAGGCGTAGAGAGAACACATAAGGTGGTAGCCTTTATTAATCTCAAAGGTGTCAACATCAATTACAATGGGCGCTCCTCTCTTTGTATAGTGTCTACCAAATTTGGTTATGCCCACAATACTCCTGGGGAAACCCTAACGGGTTTGGGCTTTCCACCCCAGGGACTACAACACTCCCCTTGGGTAGACCGTGTTATGCACATGCCTCGTTAAAAACTCTATCATATAACCCAGTGGGAAAAAAGGACTGGGGAAAAGAGTATATCACACACACATGTTGTATTGCAATATTGCCCTCTATGTAAAGGGGGGCATTGATTTAAAGAAAAGTCTTCTTTTTCTAAAAAAACCCTTGCTACGAAAAACCACACCAAGAAAACTCATATAAGGAAAAATAGTAGAATATATAGTCTAGCGGATCATTACGGGCTACCCCTTAGGTGCTTGCTCCCCCTGAGCCTTGCACCTCTTGAAATTGCTTTATCCTAATTCTGAGAACACTTCCGAAAAGTATAGGTAGACAACGCCAATGTGAATAAATTCGCCAATTTATCACATGATTTTATCTGAACTACTTCAGTCTCACAGCTCCCCTACCTTGTGAAAGTAGAACGGTCTAAGGAGCAATACATCTCATGATATTGCTCTCAAGGTAACCCGTTTGCACCTGTGCAATACAAGTATCTTTCATCCTTACCACGGGATAGGAGAATTAATTGCAACGTCAAACTTCCTGGTGCTAGTCGAGTGCCGCGCTAGACATCGTCTCTGACGACTACGCGCCATGGCGAACCCCGCATGCCATGCCGGGTTGCATGGCACCGGGCCAGGGCCGTGTCGGACAGTTGCAGTTACCAACAAGTTGCTACCAGCCTACCACTACAACCAAGTTGCCTCTCCATAGGTCTTGCACACTTGGCTGTACCACTCTAACCAGTTTGATGGCGTCAAGGGGTTTAAACAATGTGCCATTATCACCAATGTATACCGTATGTAGCATCTAGGCCCCCCAATTTTTTATTGACTAAATTATTGAAGGGTTTTGGTGATGATGACCTCAAGAATCTTAATTGGACTCACTTCAGAGCTTTTAGGCTCAATTTGTGAGGTTTCACCTTTGTGGTGCAGCATCAAGCTTAAAGACAAGATTAAGGACATTTTTGCTAGTTTAGGCTTGGGAGATGATTCAAGCCTGTAGCTTGGTTTCTTTGTTCTTTGCCGTACTATTAAGGGGGTTTCGTATTATTACTCTTTTGGATAATAAATCTCTCAATCTTAATAAAATAACTTGGAGCAAACCAAATCCAAGAAATCCTTTCGGAGATATTCAAGTTAACACCGGACAAGCCTTGCCTTAGCCATCTCTTTGGTCCGACGCTTCTCCTGACAAATTCTAGTTCACGACGGACAGTCCGACGTGAACATTCTCACAAATAATTATCTTTTTCTTCCACCAGTGATTTTGTAGTTCACGACGGACAGTCTGTCGTGAACTAGTTTTCGTTAGGTTGGCGCGCAGACAAATCTCAGTTCACGGCGGACTGTCCGTCGCGTGAAGGTTTTTCACTGAAATTTTGTCCGCCGCAAACGTGTTTTCCTCTGTCTCATTTTTATGACCGTTGAAATCCGTCCGTTGCTAAAGCAACTTTGACAGTGCTTTTGCAAAAGTACTTTGTCTTGTTATTAACGGCTAAATTTGCACTCAAACGGCTATAATCTGTGTCTTAGCCTATAAAAGGACGTAGAACCCTGTTTTCAACTTGAGCTTTGGCCTTAGACTACAATTCTCACTTCAATTAGCCAGTTCTTGAGCCTTGTTCTTCAGCTACACCATATCTCCACAAAAAGGCTCAACCTTTCCATTGCTCCAAGATTATTCAATTCTGATTAAGAGTGTATTATCCACCTGAGTGATGATTTGAAGCTTATTACTCTTGGATTACCAATCCTAGACGGCTTGGTGGTGGTGTTCTTGAAGAGCTTGCCATGTTGATTGTGGAAGTCTTCAAGATGATTTGTGAAGGCTAGGTGCTTGCCTACCGTAGTGGTGAAAAGCGAGCAAGAGTGGAATGAGGCTGCGGGCTCGAGCGGGAGCCGGTCCTTGGTGAAGGGCTTGCCTCAACGGGGAGTAGGAGGAGGACTCTGAACCTCGGTCAAAAAATCGTTGTGTTCCTCTTTTACTTATTGCATTTAATTTCTGTAATTTACTTTCAGCACTTGTTCCTCTTGTTCTTTCCG
>SPJY01015242.1:4666041-4704859 GCA_005191435.1 Raddia distichophylla | reverse complement strand
CCACCGCGAAGACGCTTCTGGCCGTGGCCGCCGCGGGCCTCTCCTCGACGGCGACGGCGACGGCGACGGTGGCGGCGGCGGCGGCGAGGTCGTCGAAGGCGAGCGAGGAGCCGGCGGCGAGCGCGGCGCCGAGGTCAGCGAAGCCCTCGAAGTCGGCGCTGGCGACGCTGCTACAGTCGCTGGCGACGGAGCACGGGGTCCCGCAGGCGGAGGCAGCAGCTCGTATAACTTCGTATAATGTATGCTATACGAAGTTATTACGGTCGAATTTTAGTTATGGACAGGATGGGGACTACAACAAACACAGCCACAGAATGAACATGGCTGGGCTTGGCCCCTCTCCCGCAAGAATCAATGACAACACAGCATTGCTGTTTCTTAGTACACATGAATGCCTACACATTTTGTGCTGCATAGTCAGTGAGCTATCCGAAAAATTGTGAGCATTTGTCATCAAACAGAAATACCTATTTCAAAGTTCTTCTTCCATTTGATTGATTCTCCGTAACAAGCGATATTTAAAAGCCATAGCTCATTAACGTTTCGGACACTATAGACACTCTTTCACTAGCAGGTGTGAAGACATTGACTTCATCACATCACTAATCACCATTAGTTTGACCTAAGAACAAAATGAATCATACAGAGACTATGACTGCAATAGTTCACAAATCACTGAACCATATCATTACCACAGTTCATGAATCACTAATAAACTGACTGACAACAAGAAGAATCAGCCAAGAGACTTCATTCGATAGTTAACACAGTAACCACATGGTCACTACCACTAGAAAACATTCACATACGTGGAATTGGAGAGACATGAGCAATGCATGCGCTGGTAAACAAACTGTGCCTTCAATATGTCAGGAGGGCAAGAGTGCGTACCAATTGATCTTGATCCTGCCGACGCGACACGCTGCAGTAGCCGCCGCCGCCGACCACGCCAGACGCCGACGCTGCACCGCGTCAGACGCCGCCACTGCACCGCGCCAGGCGCCGCCGTCAACGCCAGAAGCCGCCGCTACACCGCGCCAGACGCCGCCGCCGCCGACCACGCCAGATGCCGCCGCGGCCAAGAGTTGCGCTCAGCCGGGGCCTAGGGTTGCGCTCCGCCGGGAATTGGCGCTCCGCCGAGAACTGGGGCTCCGCCGGGGCCTAGGGTTGCGCCGGGGGCAAGGGTTGGGCTCCGCCGGGGACGGCCGATGGTTGCGTCGGGGCCAAGGTTGCGCTCCGCCGGGGCGTAGGCTTGCACGAAATGGGGATTTTGGATGGGGATTTTGGACCGACGGTTTTGCTTTGGGCTTGAAGATTCGTGCGGGCAGCGGACGTCAGATGGTTGTCCCGTTGCGCACGAGGAGCGGACGGAATACCGTTACAAAGAATTTCTGTTCATAAGAGACCACGTGTGCAAGGGCGACATTGTGCTGGAGTATGTCAACACCAATGATCAATTAGCGGATATATTCACCAAACCTTTAGATTCAACACGCTTTAACAAGTTGAGAAATGAGCTTAATATTCTAGCTTCTTGTAGCATCTCCTAGAATTGATTAAGGTGTTTGTGAGTGATATTTACGGTGTTTATTTGCCAATCTTTTGGATCTTCGGGTTTGAGGCCTGTTGTCACATTTAGGGGGAGCTTCTTGTTTTCCATACATTTTTGCACCTCTAATTGTGACTAAACAGATTTGAGTTGATCTTGAATGCATAGGAAGCTTAATTACCAAAATCAACCAAATTTGCCTAAAATTGTGCTAAAAGTCTCATCTTTCTATCTTAAGCCTTTTCTATGCTATAAACTTCCCATACTAGATCAAAACTTGACTAAAATCCAAATTATAATGTTTTAGTTGGAATATTGGCTCTCTAGGTCTCTATTGTCTCATTCTTGAGAGTCAATCTAATATTTGATCAAAATCTAGTTTAAAGTAGAGCATTCAAGTTTAAACATGGGTTCTAGTTATCAAAGTCTGAATTTTCAATATTCTCACTAATGATGACTTGATGGACCCATACATATTCTTGGATTCAAAAATCCATTAAGTTTTTGCTTAAACTTGAGTTTCTCAGTTTTTGATTTCAAAATAACAAAAGTATGCTTTATCTTGACCATCTCTTAAAACATACTTATTTTGTCATGAATTATCCTTGTGACACCCATGTGTTAAATATTTGGAGTTATATTGGGTCACATGAAAATTCAAGTTTATCCGAGTCTAGAATAATTATTTCAACTCTACTGCCAGAAAGATTTCAGTTGATGACGGACAAATTGTTTCAAGCTAAGTTCAGAACAAAATCTGTTAACGACGGACCGTCCGGCGTAAACAAGATTTTTCTGTGCACAACGGACTGTCCGGCACCAACACTGTTTGCTCTGACTTCTTCTGTCCGGTGTAAACCGAAATCTCACTGGTCAATTTCCAATCAAATATTCAAATCTGCTCTAAATCTGAATATAAAATTCCAAGTTTTAAAAATCTTATCCTCTTTACATTCAAAGGTTTATCTGGTCAAAAAGATAAGGATTCTCCCTATTTTGGCGGTTTCTCCTAGTTTTCCCTTGGATTCCTCTCCTAAGATTCTCTCACTTATTGTGCTGGGCCCCACATCAATAAGTGAGGCAGTTGCAACTTCTCTCCTACCCCATTTACTGCTTTTCCACAGCATTCTTATCCTTTACCTCAGCGCATTCTCTCTCTAGTTCTCCCCTGGTCCGGCGGCCTCCTCAGCTAAAAATCCCCAAATCTCCCAAACCCTAGCCACCAAATTGATCCCTGGTTTTCATCTTCCGGCCGAATTCCTCATCCAGCCACACTATCCTTGGTGCGGCTTCATTCTCTTGGCCCGAAATCTCTAGGTAATTCTCCTTTTTCTAGGGTTTATGCTTGTGTCTCTTCGATCTGTCCGTCCCCTGAAGGTTCTTGGTTTCTGTTCAGCAAAATGGCTAGGACTAAGACCACTGACAAGCAGGGCTTGCTAAGCCGCATGGTTGACAAGGTGAGGAAGAAGAAGAGGGCAGTGTCTCCTCCGTCTCCAAACAGGCGGATGGTGAGGACCAAAGCACAGGGATTTCGATTGAGAGGAGCCCCCAAAGACAAATTGTTCCAGAGAGTCTCATAGGGCAAGTTCAGTGACAGCTAGAGGGAAACAAGTGATGAGTAGTGCATCTGAAAGTGAGTTCTCAGATTATGACCCCAGTGACATTCCTGAATCTGAGCCTGAAGATCTTGAGTCTAGTGAATAGGAATTGTCACTTGATGAGCTTGCAGCATTAGGAGGAAAGAAACTGAGAGATATCAGATTGATAAGGGAAAAAGCTTGGTTTCCCTTGGACAGAGCACCTAGAGGAGAAAGATTTGTCACATCTCTTCAAAGCCACATCTATGAGCTTTATAAGAAAAGGAAGAATCCTCTTACACCTGTGCAGTACATTGATTGGAGACAAATTTGTGAAGTGACTGGATCTTCTTATTTGGTGGATTGCATCAACTCCACACCCGGGCTTCTTAACATATTTTCAAATCAAACTATCCCGTGGAGTATGGACCGTGTAATGTAATTCTATGCCACCCTTTGGATCAAAAGTCATAGAGCCTATATGCTTTTCTCAATCAATGGGCAGGTTCATAAATTGAGAGCACCTCATTTTAGTGAATGTCTTGGGATAGATTTAAGAAACTATCACCAATTCAGGATCTACAGTCATATATTCCCTGAAAAACGGTGGAAACAAGTTGGAGAGATGCCACCTCTTGAGAAATCAAGGCACATTTATATAAATTCACATGAGGAAGGGTTTAACCCATCTGAAGTTAAATGGTTATCACCTGAAGCAAAGGCTCTGCTTATGATCTTGAGGCACACTATTTACCCTAAGACTGGATATATGGAGGCAGTTACTCCTATATTGGCTTGGCTTCTCCATCTGATCTTGAGCAGAAAAAACATAGATTTGGTTGATTACTTTATGGGAGAAATGGAAGAATCAATTTATAGGAAAATGTCAAGTCCATTGTCCTTTGCTCAGATTATTTCAATCATGTTGCTAGGAAGGGATTTGGTGTTCACAGCTGAATTTAATATAGAATTCAAAGTGTTTCCTAAATAGTATAAACTTGGTAAAGCTCTTGGAGATGCAGTTAAAAAGGCTAGGGATGTTCACCCAATTCCTTCTCCAAGTTTAATGCAAGATTCAAGTGAAGAAGAGGCAGAAGAATCTGAAAACAGCAATGAGGAGCAAAATCAAAGGGAAGAGGCTAAATATTCTAGCTCATATCATCTAAGTCAATTTGACAATCCTCTTAGTGCTTCAAGTCAACCGATTCCTATTGGTCCCTCGATGTCATATGCACCTCAAGGAAGTGAGTATGATCTAGCTCCTCAAGTTCCAATTGCTGCCCAAATGCAAATTGCTAGTGAACATACTCAAGTCATACACACTGGTTCAAGTACTGCTAGGAGGAGTGGAAATGATGTCTCTCAAACTGAAGCAAGAGCATCATCTGAGCATGAACAAATGGATAGATTAAGAGAATTAGCTGCTGCTGCTGCTGCTCGATTTCAGGAAGATCAAATGGATCATTTTGGCTCAAGGCAACATGATGGTGAGGCAGGGGTTCAAGACCTGCTGGGACTGAACCTTTTGAGTCACACCTTATGCCCCCTGCATATTCTCAATCACACCATGATTTTCAAGATCAGGATGAGGTCCCAAGTCAACCTGCAGCCCCAATGCCTCAAGAACATCATTTTTAGGGTTGGGATCAATTTTCTTCCTTATTTGATAACTTGGGCACCCGGATCCAAGGACTAACATCAACTGTCGATAACTTAGGTACACAAGTTCAAGGACTTCACTCCACGGTCAATAGTCTCCAAGACAAATATGATGAGGAGTTTAGTGAAGTCAGAAATATGCAGAAAAAGCTGCTTGACTCCTAAGGCATTGTTTTTTCTAGGATAGACTTCCTAAAGAAACAGCAAACAGAAATTGCCACGAGACAGTTGGAGGAAAATACTAAGCACTTTGGAGAGCTAAGCAAAAAGACGGATACAACTCACACATATCTCAACAGTATTGCTACTGACCTAGATGTTCACTGTGATCATATTCAAGCTAGGCAGTTTAAAGGACCAGGCTGCTGAACTTTGGGATCAAAATGTTGATTATCAAAATGAATTCAAAGATTTCTTGTTTGGTAACTTGGCTCCTTTCTACGAAAATGTGCTTGGTTCTATTAAATATCAAGATGAGGGAATAAGAGAGCTATACAAGCAGAAAAATGAGCATGAACAGCAGGTGAGAAGGGAACAAGCAGTTGCAGATCATGAGCTTCATCAAATTGGTTCCAATATTGAGCAAATCCAATAGGATTTTCATAATTGGACAATTCAACAAGCACCAGAGCCAAGCTGGCATGATCAAGCTATGGAACCCTCATATTTCAAGCAAGAAGAAGATACAGCTGAATACTCATCTCCTTTGGGCAGTGGCTTTCCAAGGCAAAGTTCAAAGATGACCAAGCTGACCAAGGCCTTCAAGAGGACCTTCTCCAAGCGCCGTTAACTCCATTCCTTACTTTGTTGTGCTTGATGCCAAAGGGGGAGAAAACTCTTTAGTTCTTTGTTAAGTTCTTAGGCTATGTCTTAGTTTAAGTTGGCTATTTTGTTAATTTTGAACTTAAACTTCTTACTGCTGTGTTAGACCTTTTGCTTGCTTAAGGGGGAGTGTCCAAGTGTTTTGGTAAATTATATTGCAATATTATCTGTGCTCTGGACTAACTGTGTTTTGCAGAAAGAATATTGTCATCAATCACCAAAAAGGGGGAGATTGTAGCATCTAGGCCCCCAATTTTTTATTGACTAAATTATTGAAGGGTTTTAGTGATGATGACCTTAAGAATCTTAATTGGACTCACTTCAGAGCTTTTAGGCCCAATTTGTGAGGTTTCACCTTTGTGGTGCGGCATCAAGCTTAAAGACAAGATTAAGGACATTTTTGCTAGTTTAGGCTTGGGAGATGATTCAAGCCTATAGCTAGATTTCTTTGTTCTTTGCCGTACTATTAAGGGGGGTTTCATATTATTACTCTTTTGGATAATAAATCTCTCAATCTTAATAAAATAACTTGGAGCAAACCAAATCCAAGAAATCCTTTCGGAGATATTCAAGTTAACACCGGACAAGCCTTGCCTTAGCCATCTCTTTGGTCCGACGCTTCTCCTGACAAATTCTAGTTCACGACGGACAGTCCGACGTGAACATTCTCACAAATAATTATCTTTTTCTTCCACCAGTGATTTTGTAGTTCACGACGGACAGTCTGTCGTGAACTAGTTTTCGTTAGGTTGGCGCGCAGACAAATCTCAGTTCACGGCGGACTGTCCGTCGCGTGAAGGTTTTTCACTGAAATTTTGTCCGCCGCAAATGTGTTTTCCTCTATCTCATTTTTATGACCGTTGAAATCCGTCGTTGCTAAAGCAACTTTGACACTGCTTTTGCAAAAGTACTTTGTCTTGTTATTAACGGCTAAGTTTGCACTCAAACGGCTATAATCTGTGTCTTAG
This sequence comes from Raddia distichophylla, assembly GCA_005191435.1. Lineage (NCBI taxonomy): Eukaryota > Viridiplantae > Streptophyta > Magnoliopsida > Poales > Poaceae > Raddia > Raddia distichophylla. The sequence goes on along the minus strand of SPJY01015242.1, from coordinate 4,698,284 downwards.
CCTATAAAAGGACGTAGAACCCTGTTTTCAACTTGAGCTTTGGCCTTAGACTACAATTCTCACTTCAATTAGCCAGTTCTTGAGCCTTGTTCTTCAGCTACACCATATCTCCACAAAAAGGCTCAACCTTTCCATTGCTCCAAGATTATTCAATTCTGATTAAGAGTGTATTATCCACCTGAGTGATGATTTGAAGCTTATTACTCTTGGATTACTAATCCTAGACGGCTTGGTGGTGGTGTTCTTGAAGAGCTTGCCATGGTGATTGTGGAAGTCTTCAAGATGATTTGTGAAGGCTAGGTGCTTGCCTACCGTAGTGGTGAAAAGCGACCAAGAGTGGAATAAGGCTGCGGGATCGAGCGGGAGCCGGTCCTTGGTGAAGGGCTTGCCTCAACGGGGAGTAGGAGGAGGACTCTGAACCTCGGTCAAAAAATCGTTGTGTTCCTCTTTTACTTATTGCATTTAATTTCTGCAATTTACTTTCAGCACTTGTTCCTCTTGTTCTTTCCGATGTATTTATTGTACCTTGCTTAGTGTAGGACTTGCTAGGTAATATGGGTAACAAATTGCTAAAGACCTGAACTTTAATTAAATTTTAATAGTTGCCTATTCACCCCCCTCTAGGCTAACTAGATCCTTTCACCATACCTCTAGGTACTAGAGGATACTGCCTCTCAACAACCTCCTGGTAGGAGATATACATAACAAGTGCTCACATGGTGCCGCACCAGAATGTGCACCACGACGGCAACACCCAAGCCAGGACGTACGCCGCATTGGTTGCACTTCTGGGTTTTAAACTCCACTTCTCATATTACCAGGTTTCGATGGGTCATCCTCCACATTGGTATATTTTCAAATTCAACTGGTGATCATGTCCACCATGGAACCTCTCTTTCTACCACTATTCCTGTCGGGGATAAAAATACGGCCTATTGCCATGGCCCACTCCCTGACGGTCCAATTGAGGTATCAGAGCATAGGTTTCCTATTTTCAAGCTTAATCGCTTAGGATGGCCGAGGGAAAAGCTGTAAATATTGGTAGGGTTCCTTTGTTTAATGGCACAAACTATCCCTATTGGAAAATTAGGATGAAGTTCTATCTTCAAGCCACTAGGTATGATGTTTGGAGAGTCACCAAAAATCCTATTCCTGATCAAGCTGATCCAAAAGGCCCTCCCACGCTGGTGAAATTAGGAATATTGAGTATGATGCGCAGGCCATTAATGCCATTTTCTCTTGCTTGAGTCCTGAGGTATTTGATCGTGTGAGTAATCTCACTTCAGCTCACATGATTTGGAAGACCCTTCAAGAAATACATGAGGGCACCTCGGATGTCAAGGAGGAGAAACTTACCATAGCTGGGAAAAAGTTTGATACTTTTACTATGCTGCGTAATGAGAATGCTAATGACATGTTTACTAGGTTGAATCCCATTATCAATGAGCTCAAAGGATTGGGAGCCAAGCTCGAGAATGTTGAGATTTACCGCAAGATAATTTGGGTTTTGCCTCGGTGCTACCGGGACTTGGTTACTTACCTCACAAACAGTGGTGATCTCAAGGTTCTCACTCTAACTGAGCTATTGGGAAGGCTGAGCACAAATGAGCTGCATTTTGATGAGGGTGAGGGTCCGGCCAAAAGGAAGGATCTTGCCCTCAAGGCTAAAGAGAAGACTTGCTCCGATGATGAAGAAGAAAAAAGTGATGCGGGAGATGATGCCAAGGAACTTGCTTTGCTCATGAAAAGAGCAAGCAAACTCATGAAGAAAGTCAATCTTAGTGATTCCAAGAAGAAGCATTTCTTCCCATCATCAAAGAAGAATCCATTCCACAACATCATTTGCTACGAGTGCAATGAAAGTGGTCATATTGCTGCTCAATATGACAAGAAAAAGAAGAAGAAGCACAAGAGCAAGAGCAAAGATAGCGATGATGAGAGCAATGATCATAAGAAGGAGAAGAAGAAAGAATACAAGAAAACAAACTTTCGAAGGCTCTCAAAGCATGGGAAAAAGGAAGCATTCATCGGTGAATGGGTGACCGATGAGGAGAGCTCAAGTGATGAGTCATCATCATCCTCCGATGATGATACAAGATCCGAAGGTCTAGCTGGACTTGCTGTGGATGAATCAATTCCTCCGCCTCCATTCTCTACCTCACTTTGCCTCATGGCAAGCCTCGACGATGAGAAGGTAGATGATGATACTTCCCCCTCATATGATGAGTTGGTTGAAATGATTAATGATTTAAGTGCTGCTTTAAAGAAAGAAACCTCTAGGAATAGAAGTCTTAAGAAAGCTTTATCTTCCATGGGTAATGATCATGATTCTCTTGTTGTGAAATGTGAAATTCTAGAGAATGAGCATAGTTCTTTAAGAAAATCTCATGCTGAAATGACTGCTCAATTAGACAAGTTACTTACTAGTCAATTTTCTAAAATTGCCATGATTGATTGCTCAATTGATTGTGATTTGACTAGTGAAGTTATTGTCTTGACTCGTGATAGGCCAACTAAAGAAAATGCTTGTACCTCTTGTGATGATTTGCATGATTTTAGTTGGACAGCTTCTAGCTCCTCAAAGACTTCTAGCATGAGTAGTCCTTTGAATTCTCCTAGCATGTGTGATGGTGGAAATTGCAAAACTGCTATGTGTGCTAGGGAGTTAATGATTGAAAATAAAGAGCTTAAGTTTAGTCTTGCTAAATTTGAAAAGGGACTTGAAAAATGCTATCTTGGAAGTATTGGTCTTGATAAAATGCTTGGGGAGCAAAGGGCTACCTTGGGTACGGTAGGATTGGGTTTTACCCAAATGGTGGTGCCCAAGGAAGGTGGACGGATAAGCCCCAAGCCTCTTTTTAGCAAGAGTAATGCTGAAAATCACACCCACTTAAATGTCAAAACAAAAAGGTTGTTTGTTAAGAAAGGTTCCACTATTGATTCTCGCTACTTGCTCCTGAGAGATGATCGTGGTAGAGTGTTTGCTAAGTATGTTGGTCCCAAGAATTTGAGTGGTAATGCTAGATCAATTTGGGTTCCAAAATGCTTTGTTTCAAGATCCTTTGCCCTTGGAAGCGTGGATACTAACCTCAAAGGACCCAACTTAGTTTGGTTACCTAAATACAAAAAATGATATTCTTTGTGTAGGTGAACTATAAGAGTGGCGGTCCTCATTGGGTTTTTGATAGTGGATGCACTCAACACATGACGGACGACTCACGTATGTTCACCTCATTCGAGGATGGTGATGCCTCTATAAAGATCACCTTTGGTAACAATCGCAAGGGAGAGGTAAAAGGAAAGGGTAGAATTGCTATTTCCCCTGACTTGTCTGTCGACAATGTCCTTCTTGTTGAATCTCTCAATTTTAATTTGCTCTCCGTGTCCTAAATTTGTGACTTGGTTTTCATTGTCTATTTTCAAAAGATGAAGTTTCAATTTTTGACAAAATTGAAAAATTGATTTTGAAAGGTTTTAGATTTCAAAATCTATATCTCTTGAGTTCAAAATCCAATGCCTCATGTGTCTTGACGTGCTTAATGGCTAAAGTTTCTCTTGGTTGCCTTTGGCATTGCCGTCTTGGACATGTGGGCATGGAAAATTTGAAAAAGCTTTTCAAAAATGAGTTGGTGGCTGGCTTGAAGGATGTGAAATTTGAAAAGGATAAGCTTTGTAGTGCTTGTCAAGCCGGGAAGCAAGTAGCAAACCCACATCCATCAAAAAGTGTCATGTCCATCTCTCGACCACTCAAGCTTTTGCATATTGATGTGTTTGGCCCATCAACATATGCAAGCATCGGTGGAAACTCTTTTTGCTTAGTGGTGGTAGATGATTTCTCTCGATTTTCTTGGGTATTCTTTTCGCCAAACAAAAGTGTTGTTGGAAATGTTTTCAAAACTTTTGCAAAAAGGGCCCAAAATGAATTTGATTCTCCCATCAAGAAAGTTAGAAGTGACCATGGGACGGAGTTCATTAACACTAACATTGAGGACTTTTGTGATGAGCTAGGCATAAAGCATGAACTTTCTACCACATACACACCTCAACAAAATGGTGTGGTGAAAAGGAAAAATAGGACGCTCATTGAGATGGCAAGAACCATGTTGGATGAGTATGGCACGCCCGATAATTTTTTGGCGGAAGCAATCAATACGGCATGACATGCTATCAATCGACTCCATCTCCACCGACTTCTCAAGAAAACTCCTTATGAGCTATTGGTTGGAAGACGTCTCAACATCTCCTACTTTCGTGTCTTTGGATGCAAAGTGTACGTCTACAAAAAGAGACATCATTTGGGTAAGTTTCAAAGGAGGTGCGACGAAGGTATCATGCTCGGCTATTCCTCTAAGTCCAAAGCTTACCGGGTGTTCAATAACTCCACTCGACTTGTTGAGGAGAGTTATGATATCAAGTTTGATGAATCTAATGACTCGCAAGGAGAGCATGAAAATTTGAGTGATGTAGGTGATGAGCCATTGGCTAGAGCTATGAAGAATATGACCATTGGAGCTGAAAAACCGAAGGAAGTTTCCGATGCCCCAAATGTTGAGCAATCACCCTCCATGACGCCCCAAGTGAGCAATCAAGAAAACATGGAGAAAACTGATGGAAGTGATCGTATTGAAGAACCGCAACCCTTCAAGACTCACCATACAATTGCCAAAGATCATCCGGCAAACCAAGTCATTGGTGACATAAGTAAGGGCGTTCAAACTCATTCCCGTCATTCAAATTTCTGTGAGCACTTCTCGTTTGTGTCTTGTGTAGAGGCCAAAAACATTGAAGAAGCACTTCAAGATCCAAATTGGATGGAAGCAATGCACGAGGAGCTCAACAACTTCAAAAGAAATGACGTGTGGGAACTTGTCAAGCGACCTCAAGACCACAATGTCATCGGCACTAAGTGGGCTTTTCGGAACAAGCAAGACAAGCATGGAACGGTGACTCGCAACAAAACAAGGCTTTACTCAAATACCTAGACTTGAACATGGAGAAACTTATGCCCCCGTTGCACGTCTTGAAGCAATTCAGTTCCTTCTCGCTTCTGCTTGTCATTATAACATAGTGCTTTTTCAAATGGATGTCAAAAGTGCTTTTCTCAATGGTTTTATTGATGAACTTGTATTTGTTGAACAACCTTCCGGGTTTGAGGATCCATTCCTACCAAACCACGTCTATAAGCTTTCTAAGGCGTTGTACGGGCTCAAGCAAGCACCAAGAGCTTGGTATGAATGTTTTAGAAACTTTCTTTTAGAAAAAGGCTTCGAAACCGGGAGTGTTGACCCCACACTTTTAGAAATTAAGCAATCGGCTAAAGGGACCTTCATCTCTCAAGAAAAGTATGTGGGTGATTTGCTGAAAAGATTTAAGATGGCCGATTGCAAACCTATTTTGACGCCTATGTCGTCAAATGGAAATCTTGATATTGATGAGGGAGGTAAACCAAAAGTTGTATCGCTCCTTAATTGGTTCTTTACTTTATCTCACAGCATCTAGGCCCGATATAATGTTTAGTGTTTGCATGTGTGCCCGTTTCCAAGCTTCACCCAAAGAATCCCATTTATAACTGCTGTTAAAAGAATTCTAAGATACTTGAAATTCTCTCCTAGTGTTGGTTTGTGGTATCTTAAAGGTGCCTCTTTTGAGTTAAGTGGGTACTCTGATTCAGATTATGCGGGGTGCAAAATTGATCGAAAAAGTACCTCGGGAGGGTGCCAACTGCTAGGGAGGTCTTTAGTATCTTGATCTTCCAAGAAACAAAACTCTATGGCGCTATCAACCGCTGAAGCGGAATACATAGCGGCGGGAGTGCTTGTGCCCAACTCCTTTACATGAAGCAAACCTTTCTTGACTATGGGCAAAATTTTGACAAAGTGTTGTCGTTGTGTGATAATGAAAGTGCAGTGAAAATAGCCGCTAATCTTGTCCAACACTCACGTACAAAGCACATTGATGTCTGTCATCATTTCATAAGGGGGGGGGGGCGACTAGACAACGGGATCCCGTCGGGAGCCCACCCCAACGGGATCGCCACCTTCGGTTTTCCTTCGCGCGCGGAGCGCGCAAGGAACGGTTTTTCTCCTGGTTTTTCGTTCGGCTTTTCCTTCGGTTTTTAATTTGTTCGCTCCTATCCCTCGCTTCTTTCTCAGCGCGCTCCGCGCCCGTGCCCAGCTACCTGTCTTCCCTTGCGCCACCTCCGATCACACCTCGTCGTCCCTTGCACCGCCTCCGATCTCACCTCCAGCGACCGTCTCATTCGCCGCGCGCCATGATACCATCTTCGTCAAGCCACCATGGCGCTGTCCGGATGCGTCCAGGAGAACACGCGCCTCCAATCAGGCCTGATGAGATGCCCTCTCCGCCGTTGAATCGTCTAGCGAGAACCTCCTCCGACAGCTATGCGCGTCTATCGGATAAGGTACTGCAACCTCCTAACTCTCACCCCCCATGCCCCCACTAGATTTTCCCCTACCTGTCGCCTTGTTCCAGTTGTGCATGCAGGATGTTTGTTGAAATTCCTTAGTAGCCGAGATGCTCTTCCTAAGCGGCCTACCTGTTCAGAAAAACTCGTATAACTTCGTATAATGTATGCTATACGAAGTTATTACGGACAACGGGATCCCGTCGGGAGCCCACCCCAACGGGATCGCCACCTTCGGTTTTCCTTCGCGCGCGGAGCGCGCAAGGAACGGTTTTTCTCCTGGTTTTTCGTTCGGCTTTTCCTTCGGTTTTTAATTTGTTCGCTCCTATCCCTCGCTTCTTTCTCAGCGCGCTCCGCGCCCGTGCCCAGCTACCTGTCTTCCCTTGCGCCACCTCCGATCACACCTCGTCGTCCCTTGCACCGCCTCCGATCTCACCTCCAGCGACCGTCTCATTCGCCGCGCGCCATGATACCATCTTCGTCAAGCCACCATGGCGCTGTCCGGATGCGTCCAGGAGAACACGCGCCTCCAATCAGGCCTGATGAGATGCCCTCTCCGCCGTTGAATCGTCTAGCGAGAACCTCCTCCGACAGCTATGCGCGTCTATCGGATAAGGTACTGCAACCTCCTAACTCTCACCCCCCATGCCCCCACTAGATTTTCCCCTACCTGTCGCCTTGTTCCAGTTGTGCATGCAGGATGTTTGTTGAAATTCCTTAGTAGCCGAGATGCTCTTCCTAAGCGGCCTACCTGTTCAGAAAAACACATGATTTGTGTTGGCCCCTTACACAAAAGCTTTTTCTTGTGTTGTTGCAGGATGTTCATATATTAGCACCTGCAAGAGATGACAGCTCCATCGGCAGCAAGAAGATTGTGGGTACGGACATGGCGATTAACCCTGCTGGGGTGGAAGCTTGTAGTGCAGGAGAACAGTCTGTAGATGTGCAAACTGATCAAGCTCTCTCTAACCAAATGGCAACATCAACTACTGATTTGGCCCGCTCCAATGGCAACGAGGAAGAAGACTGTGTCAGTTCACAACCAATCGCTCCATATGTTGGGTTAGAGTTCTACACTGAGGGTGAGGCGAAATATTTCTATAAGAAATATGCTCGTAATGTGGGATTTGGGATTAAGGTTTCAAGCACTAAAAAAAGCAGTGCTACGAAGGAGTACAATCGCTTTGAGTTTGCGTGCAGGTTCGAAAGGAGCACAAAAGCAAATGAGTCTATTGGGAGCTCTGTCAATGCAACCCGCAAAGATAATAAGCAAATTAGAACAAACTGTAAAGCAAAGATGGTGGTGTTGAAGAGAAAAGACAAGTGGGTGGTCTGCATTGTCAGCTTGGAACACAACCACCAGTTGATGGCACCAGAAACAGTCCGTTTTGATAGATCACACAGGCGCATCTCAGACGACGACTATGAGTTGATTGAGATGCTGCACAACAACAACATACCCACCCGACAAATCATGTCTTTGTTGTCCGAAGCATATGGGAATGTGAGGGATGTGCCATGCATTAAGAAAGATGTCAGCAACCTGAAGTTTGTGCTGAGCCATACAGGAGGAGGCAGTGACATGCAGAAAACGATTGAGTACTTTGATGAGCTGTGGATGGACGATCCGGCGCTGTTCTACAGCATGCAAATTGGCGACAATGGTGCGATAGACAGTCTCTTTTGGGCCGACGGCGCATCGATTGAGGCATATATGGTGTTCGGGGACTGCATCCTTTTTGACACAACCTATTGCACAAACAGGTATCGCATGGCCTTTTGTCCAATAATAGGTGTCAACAACCACGCTCAGACCATCATCTTTGGCTGTGTTTTCCTAAAGGATGAGACCACCGAGACGTTCAAATGGATGCTTCAGACCTTCCTGAAGGCAATGCGACAGAAACATCCAAAGTGTGTCATGACTGATCAAGATAAGGCTATGGAGGCTGCAATTGCAAAAATTTTGTCCACAACAGTGCATAGGCGCTGCTTGTGGCATGCCTATAGGAATGAGAAAACAAAGCTTGGAACCGTCATGTCAACGAAACTAGGGTTGGAGGAGGAGCTGAGGGCTTGCATAGATCACTCCCTAACTGTTGATGACTTTGAACAGAGGTGGCATGAGATTGTTTCTGCACATGGCTTGTTGGATCACACATACCTAAAGCACATGTTTCAAAATAGGCAGAAGTGGGTCCCATGCTACTTTATGGATGACTTTTTCCCATTTATGAGCACGACACAGCGGAGTGAGGGCATGAATTCCTTGTTTAAGAATTTTGTGCACCCTAATGGCTTGATAAGGAACTTCATTTCTCAGTATGAAAAGTTGGTGCAGTCATGCATGGACAGAGATGACCGTGAACGGTTCGTAAACATTCAGACTGAACCGGTTCTTTGGTCGAGGTACCAAATAGAAGCGCAGGCTTCCAAATTTTACACTAGAGAGCTGTTCCACAAGTTCAAGGCAGAGATCAGGAACACAACCGCGTATAGTGTTTTAGATGGAGGTGTTGATAATGCATATGTTGTTGAGGACATGACAGCTTGGGGTGTAAATAGATCATTCAGAGTGGTTGCGGAAAAGGAATCATCAACATTTGAATGTGTGTGCAAGAAGTATCAAAGGGATGGCTTGTTGTGCGACTACGCACTGCGAGTTATGATACATCTTAACGTAAATGAGATCCCCTAGAAGTACCTGAAAGAGCGATGGACAATGGTAGCTGCCATCACGTCAAGGTCGACATATGTGCCTGGGGCGTGTGGTGCTTTGAGCAATAGGAAAATGAAATACGCTCGCGCATGTAGAAAGTCAATATCAATTGCTAATGATGCATGCAGAACAGATGAAGGCTTCGATATTTTCATAGATTCGCTGGAGGATGTGCGAGGACGTCTAGATGCTCTCAACATTGGTGTGCGCAAATGCGATGCGTCACAAAACAGCAGAGGGGTTGGGCTGTCAGTTGGGGAAAGCAATGTGGTTTTGTATAAAGATCCTGAGAAGAAGACAACAAAAGGTCGGCCAAGAAAGTACACAAGAATACGCTCATCCATATTTGACAACGATGTAGCAATGGAGAAGAAGAGGGGCAAGAAACAGAGGATGGCTGGAACCTCACGAGTACACGTAGATGATGGTGTCAAATCCTCACAACCACAGGGAGACGATAGTGACAAGCAATCAAAAGTGGATAAATTTGTTGACTCTTTTCTTCGAATGCAAAAGCGCAAGTAGATAATGAGCTTGTTTTTCTCTGTATTTGAAGTATTCCTATACTATGTGCTGTATTAAACTATTTCAAGTTTGAAATGAAGTATATCTTGACTCATTTTTGGAGTATCAATGTTGTAGGTGTCATTTGTATGTTTAAAACAGATTTTGAGTATCATAGTATCCATGTGTGGGTGGAAAGGGATGTATCCTTCTTTGCAGTATCATATTTTCAAAAAGGTATCATAGTTGCAGTATCAACAAAAATAGAGAGGGTCAGAGAGGGTGCAGTACGTATCACTTACATTCTTTCCAGTATCATATATGCTGTATCATACTTTCCAAAAGGTATCAGAGTAGCAGTATCAACGAAAACAGAGAGGGTGCAGTAGGTATCACTTACATTTCTTTGCAGTATTATAATTGCAATATCATTTTGGCAAAAAGGTATCATAGTTACAGTATCAACAGGAACAGAGAGGGTCAGAGTGGGTGCCGTAGGGATCACTTCCATTTTTTTGCAGTATCATATTTGCAGTACCATTTTTACCAAAAAAGGTATCAGGTTTGCAGTATCAACAAAAACAGAGAGGGTCAGAGAGGGTGCAGTACGTATCACTTATATTCTTTCCAGTATCATATATGCAGTATCATACTTTCAAAAAAGGTATCAGAGTAGCAGTATCAACAAAAACAGAGAGGGTGCAGTAGGTATTACTTACATTTCTTTGCAGTATCATAACTGCAATATCATTTTGGAAAAAAGGTATTAGAGGGGTGCAGTATGTATAAGTTACATCAATTTGCAGTATCATATTTGCAGTATCATATTTTTAAAATCCGTATCAGAGTTGCAATATCAAATAAAACAGATAGCGTCAAGAGGGTGGACTTTTTTTTATTTTGCAGTATCATAATGCAGTATCATTTTTCAAAAAAGGTATCAGAGTTCCAGTATCAAGAAAAAACAGAGAGTGTCAGATAGGGTGCAGTCCGTATAAGTTACATTTATTTGCATATCATATTAACAGTATCATATTCTCAAAAACAGTATCAGATTTGCAGTATCAACAAAAACATAGAGGGTCAGAGAGGGTGCAATACGTATCACTTACATTTATATGCAGTATCATATTTGTAGTATCATTTTTCAAAAAAAGATATCAGAGTTGCAGTATCAACAAAAACAGAGAGGCTGTAAAGGGTGCAGTACGTATAAGTTACATTTATTTGCAGTATCATATTTGTAGTATCATATTTTTTAGAAAAGGTATCAGTGTTGCATTATCAACAAAAACAAAGAGGGTGCAGCCGTGCGGTACATATCATTTACATTTATTTGCAGTATCATATTTGCAGTACCATATTTGCAAAAAATGGTATCACAGTTGCAGTATCAAATGTACAGCAAAATGATTGTATCCATGTATGGTTAGGGACGACATATCATTTCTGTACAGTAAGATAATGGCACATAAATAAGTATCAGATCTGCAGTATCATATTTACAAAAACACAGTCAGATGTATCATATTTGCACCATATCAAACATAGCAACATGATTGTATCGTATTTGCACAAAATAAGTATTAGATCTCTAGTGAACCTCGGGGTCTCAATGTTTCGGTACATAATATTACAAAGCAGCACAGGAGCAGTACATAATAGAATAAGAAAAAGAGAACCAAATCTCTATGTCGCTAGTGGTAATGTCCTTTGTAACCAATAGGTACACCAAAAAACACATGGCGGCACGCTATCACAACGCGAGTGTACAAAAAAGAAAATGTACTACATGAAACGGCTAGGATGGACTGCGTTGTAACGGTGGTACAGCAAACGATGCGCTAGCTCCTTCTTGTACACCTCGTTGTCATCCTGCACATTTGTTTTGAAAACAACAAAAAATATATCAAAACAAAAAAATAAGGGGGATGATAAAATTGAAATGGACAACACATTTGGAGTTGTAACAAAATGGTTTCACATAATTACCGTGCTGTAATTGACCAAATGTCGACCATTATGACACTCAAGCATCTTGATAATGCAGAAGCCGCACGAGTGGCTATCACATAAGAAACAATAATTTAAGAAAGCAAGTTGAACAAATGTGCATAAGAAATTACAAAAGAACAAAAGTGACATGTCTGACATATACAGTCCTTCCTGCGAAGGTGTTTCAGGGAATAAAACATCAAAAGAGCAGCCCATGCCAAGGTGTTCTTTTCTCAATTCACTAAGAATTTGACTTGCATTGTCAGTCTACAAAGAATGATCAGCAAAGACATAAGTATTTTTGAACAAAAAAATGAAGGGCACAACTATATGGTGAAAAAAGATTAGCATGTACTGACCACACTTTCCACCACATGCATGTACTTCTCTTTACATATGCTTGGGCAGTTGCAAGAATCAAAAATTTCAATACTTGAGTTTTTGAAATTGGCACAATATAGAATCCAGTGATTATCAATGAGTAGAGGAATGTATAGCTACACACAGTGCAACAAAACAAAGTGAAGAAAAAAAGGCTGGGATTAAAAACTATGCACTAGCAAAAAATATAGACAAAAAAGAAAATAATGCAACAGACATTTACCCTCTGAATTGCATTGCACTCAAACTTCCTTAATGCTGCCTTGATCTTGCTGGCTTCAGAATCCACATATGGGACCTTCATCAGGCTCTGATTTCATAAAAAAAAAGAGATGAATAGTATGGTCATACCACAAATGATAAAACAAAAGAAAGGATGGAGGGGAGTATGGTTTCATTTTCTTACGAAAGTAAATGGATCAACAATTGCCCTGTTCGATCTATCCCAATCTAACATCAATGCCTTGTTGCACACCCACATCAGAGTTTTGGAGACTTCACCCTTCCTTGGCCAAAATGACTCTGCGAACTCGATCACTAGCTGTGACATGCACACCACCAATGGCGACTCTGGTCTTCTCACCTCCTACAAGCTTTCCATACGTCACACAGTTCTCAAAGCTTCTTTGAACCGCAGCGCTGAGAAAATCCTTCCTCCTTGGCTTGTCAACCACATAATCAGTGTCCATGTTGCCTTTCTTGTGCCTCCTTGGCCTTTTTTTAAGGGCAATTGACACGCTCTCAGCTTCAGGTAAGCGCAACCCGTGTTTAATCGGCTCGGTCAAATGAAAGATCTTATCATGATCTACTGGCTTTATAGGGGAATCCTCGATAATGGTCGTGTGGGATGGATAGCCAGTGTCACATGCTGCATTAAACAAAAGGAAAAAAAAGGACGAATGATATATCATGTCACATAGAGCAAGTGCTTTGTATCATCAAACCTAGTTTCAAAGATTGTAGTATCATCAAAGCAGTATCAGACATGTGGTATCGCACCTATGATTGTTAAGCTACTGAACAAAGCAGTGAGATATCATGCCACATATAGCAAGTACTAATATTAAAAATTTCAGCATTGGGATATCATGGCATATAGAGAAAAAAAGTGACTAATATCAACTTGGGATAAATATAAAAATCAATTTGTAGTATCAGCAGCGAGGTATCATTCACTCATAGCCCCCTACTACATGGAAAAAACGGTACTATCAACTTTAAAAAAAGGTAGTATTAGCAGTGAGGATATCATATAAAAACAAATTAAGCTACAAAAAAAACAACTATGAAAAAGGCAACTTACTCGAAGGCAACTCAAGCGCGAGCTGCTCCATTTCAGCATCTATCTCTGACTCAGTGGGCGTTCTGCATCTTGAAATTGCTGGGCTGCTAGGGCCAACCTCGCTCTTATCGCCTGGGACGCCCTTCTATGTCTCAAAATTAGCAGGCTTTGAAGACTCAATATGATGGGGAGCTTGTGGGTCTTCAGCTGGGTCCCCTTGAATATTGGATGCAGCAACAGCAGTATCAACTGCCTCAGATTCGGCGGGCTTTGGAGACTCAATATTGTTCTTCTTCTCATGTTTCCTCTTCTCGGCAACAGCAGTTCGCGCCTGGTGTGTGTCCACCAAAGAGCTTGTGCCGCCCTTGCCTCGTCGTGTGCATACCTTACTTAATTTTTTGCCCCTGGCAGTAAGACCGTCCCTACACATGTTTGTGGTTGTGTCTTTCAGTGCATCATTTGCAGCATCTCTTCCCTCATCAGCGCCAGTGCCAGCCTCTTGTGCAATTACAGCGGCCTCTTTTGCTGCGTCAGCCCCAAGGTCAGCCACTTGTGCGAACAAGGTGTCCTTGGCAGCTTCTTCGGTTGTCAAGCCAACCTCTTTTTCTGCATTGGTTGCTGCGCTTACCACTCCTGTAGGCACATGTTCCCTCCTTGCTTGCTCAGATTGCACACCCTCAGCACAAATGCCGCCTGTGTGCATGTCTACATCTGCTTTTGTTTGTGCATCAAACTTGGGTGCTTGCTCTAACTCTGTGGTTGCATCACCAGCTGCAGGTGCTTGATGTGAATGAACATGAGCATCACATCCCCCAGCATGATTGCCTGCTAACTCCTTACGAAGCACATTGAGAATTTCTGCATCCGACAGAGCAAGCCATGCCTTGAAGTAGATCATGGCATCATTGACTAGCTTTGCCCATCTAAACTGCATCATGGATGTGACCTTTTCGATGATGGAAGTAGTATCAAACTGCACATCATATTCAGGGGGAGAAAAAGACTCCAGTTATGGAAACAATTTGAAAAAAGAAAAAAAAGAAAAAAACATATGGGGATAAACAGGAAAATTTACAATGCTTAACCTGTTTGCTAGTTGAACCCATTTTAGCAGTTGACCCATGAGCAGTGGTACCTTGATTAATACCATCAATCACTTTAGCAATCTAGGAAAAAAAGATAAACATCAATTTTTTCAACATTTTCCATATAAATTCCAGTGCAGTATCAAATCGGAAAAAAAAAGGTGCCAAGTCATAGAGATTTAAAAAATAACCATAATAACCATATCTACATGCTCACATCTGTTTTGGCTGGTGTGTTGACATCCGTTCCAGTATCAAGATTGGCAGGGGGATCCATTTCATCCCCATCTTGATCAGCATACAATGTGTCTGCATACTCCAACACCTACGTGGGGGAAAAAAGATAATGATGCAACCAGGAAATAAAATTTTTCATATTCTCATCTTCTGAAATGAAGTCATCATGCGTGATGCGCTCTCGGGTGGCCCAATCTTCTGGTGAGAAGGATAAATCAATTTGGGCGGAGAGGTGACTTTGACGAACCGGCTTCCAGCCACGCAAGGACAGGGCCCGACGATCGCTAAACCACCAAACCTACTTGTTATCAACCACGCCAAACGCGATTGACCTGACCACGAAGGTCTATCCCTGCATGCAATCGAGAACAAGCAAGAACAAGTGAAAGGAAATCTGAAATTGCAGATATGATTAAGCTCACAAACGATAGAGTTGAGGTTCTGAAGCTTGGAATCGATTGGTCAACCGACACAAGGGATTTCGAGAGTGTTTCTCCAAACAGGAAGACAACAACAATTAAACAAAACCTAGGGAGAAAAGGGAGAGGCTTGTCCAATATATAGAGAAGGGAGATGACTCTAGGAGGTGTTCTCACGAGCAGGAATACATGGGCACTCAGCCCAAAATAATGGTGACACAGCACCCAAGAAGAGCAAAAGACTGGTTCTGTCCGCGAGATGTTTTTGACTGCTGCGGCCAGGTCACTTGGAATTTGAAGGTGTGGTTGGATCCGTTGGAAAGATGGCGTAGTTATCTTTCCAACAAGTGCTCACACGCCCCAAACGGAGTCCGTTTGCATTCTGTATGCCGTTTTTAAGTCAGAGAGTTCATTTAATGTCGAGTGGAATCCCTTTGCATTCCCACCTTGCTTTATTGCTCTTGTTGGTGTGTTAATACCTCCAAACTGCTGCATGCCCAAGTTCCTAAGTACAAGACTATTATTAGGCAGCGGTCTATTCTCATAATTTGAATTATGTAACCCGAGAAACGAATTCATCTAATAGTTTAATTGTCGTGCGCGGGTTCGGGTAATTGGTCCTTGAATCGTTGGCTGCTGGCCGTAGTCTTTGGTCGTTGCTCCCTTGGATGTATCCGATGTGGTGATGTCCACATCATTTATCTCTGAGTGGATCGAGAGGGTTCCTCCTAGGTTGTCGGTTGGTGAGATTCGCGAGGGTTCTGATCGGGTACACCTGTCCTGGTTCGACAGGGTTCCGAGAGACAGTTGTTCGGGATTTCGTAGCCACTAAGCCATCCAAAAGTCGACATCCTTTGTGGGCGCAAAACTTCCCGCCTAAGCCTACGAATCTTCCCGCACGTTGAGCTTAAGTTTGACGCCAAATAAATCTACAAAAATATATTTGTTCGGGCAGTGCAGTAGAAATAGAGGGTTTTGTTGACTGCTGACTAAGAAGGGGCAACTAGGCCCGGATAGTCCGGCCCACGGGCTCGGACAGTCCGGCCCAAGTGGTCCGGTCTTAGCCTCTGTAGTAGATCTATGGTATTTCGTATTTTTGAGAGCCTTCCTGTGCTTGGATTAAAATAATCAAAGCATGAAAGAGAATTCCGAGACGCATCTTTTTCATGTTGACAAGTGTTTCATTTGAGGAACAGAAAAAATCATACAAATTCGGAAAGCTTTCAGCTGGCAGTAAACGGCCTGGGGACCTGGGGAGGCCAGACTGTCTGGCTCAAGGCATGCCGTCTGAAGCACTGTTGAAGTGATGCCTTTGGCTGGACTGTCTGGCCTTAGCGTCCGGACTGTCCGGTCCAAGTTGTCTCCTCTTTGTCTTCAAATTATTTTTTACAGAGAGCGCATGCTTTCGGTCAGACTGTCCGGCCTTGGTGTCCGGACTGTCCGGCCCTCGTTGTCTCCTCTTTGTCTCGAAATTTTTCCTTATAGAGAGCGCATGCCTTCGGCCAAACTGTCCAGGGTTTGTGTCTAGCCTAAGGTATAAAACTGGATCTGAGAATTCCTTCTTTAGGGTTCCAAAGTGGGGATTTCGTGGGGGAGTATATAATGGCCTTTTCTGCTCAAGGGAGAGTTGAGAAACTCATTTCACAACCCTAACCACCCATCCAAAGTGAGAGAGAGCTCTCCCATGGTGCTCTTCCTCCTAGGGGTCTCTATGAGTGCTTAAAAGAAGGAGTGAGAGAGAGAGAGAGAGAGAAGAAGAGAGGAAGAAGAAGGTGAGCAGCCCCTACCTCCTCTCCATCCATCCCCACGGTGTGTGCCTCTCCTATGGAGCCTTTGGTCTAGGGTCTCCATGGTTGTGAGAGGTGTGGTGAGGTGATTGGTCTTCGATCTTTTGCTCTTTGGGACTCTACTTCCGGAAGGAGATCGACGCTAAGCTTTCGTCTACAACAACTCAATCTACTACACCATGCAATGAAGCCCTTTGGTTGAACCGGAGGCCACCTTCTTGTGTGGGGTGTATTGCTTGGAGAAAAATCCGCCTTGTGACCCTTCGGTGGTGCGAGGCCGGTCGATGACCCTTCGGCGGTGCCGGTGAATAAAAATCCTTTGTGTGACCATTCGGAGGTGTGTGAAGGTCGGTGGCCCTTCGACGGTGCCGGTGAAGAAATCCTTCTTGTGTCCCTTCGGAGGTGTGAGAAGGTCAATGACCCTTCGGTGGTGCTGGTGTGGTGTGTGAGGTCTTTCCACCTGTGGGAAGAGCTCGCCGCTTGTACGGGTTTGAAGTTTTCCCACCATTCGTTGGTGAAGAGCTTCGAATCGGGCAAAAAGGTCGAGAGAGACCTTGGCTTTCACTTGTGGAAGCTTGCCTAGCGGTAGGAGCTTGCTCCGAACATCAGGAAACACACGGTTGTCTCTTATCTCCACTTCTTTACATTTCCGCACCTTTACTTTCATGCATCTCTTGTGATTGATCAACTGCCTAGCTAGAACTTCACTCGTATTCGCTTCCGCTAACTATCATCATAGGCTCAACCGATTACTTGGGTCACCAGTTTGACTAACCACTAGCGCAACTAAAGTCGGAATTAAAATTGAATAAGGCCGATTCACCCCCTCTCGGCCTGAGATCCCTTCAAGTGGTATCAGAGCCAGGTTCTCGAGGTTAAGCTTCACCGTTTTCGAGATGGCTGATGGGGGTAGTGTTGCAGGATAGGATTTCTTTGTTCGATGGGACACACTTTGCTTACTGGAAATTGTGCATGGCTGCCTATCTTAGATCACTAGGATTTGATGTTTGGCTTGCCACTAAAAAACCTTTAGGCTTGGAAATTGACAAAACTGTTGGTCCCACTCCCGATCAAATCAGGAAACTAGACTTTCACACTAAGGCGGTCAATGATCTATTCTCGAGTTTGAGTATAGAGATCTTTGAGCGAGTTAGCACTCTCACTACTGCTAATGACATTTGGACCACTCTGATTGAGATTCACGAGGGCACTTCCTCTGTAAAAGAAGAAAGGCTTGTTGTTGTGGAAGAAAAATTTAATCAATTTAAAATGCTACCAAATGAAACTGCTAAGGACATGTTTTCTAGGCTTAACCCAATTGTTAATGAGCGGTAAGGGTTCGGTGCTTCTTTAGGGAATGTTGATGTGTGCAGGAAGATGATGAGTGTTCTTCCAAGGCAGGAGTACAGGGATATTATCACGTACCTCTCAAACTCAGGTGATTTGAAGACCGTGACTCCCTCGGCCCTGATTAGCAAGCTCTCCCCTCATGAGATGATGATGAAGGAAGGAGAAGACACCATTGCACCTCCAAAGAACCATGTTATTGCACTCAAGGCAAAGGGTTTAAAAGGAACCTCAGTTGCTAAGAAGGAAGGACCAAGCTTGGGTGATCTTGCGGTGACCTCGGATGAGTTCGCCCTATTTATGAGGAACACCAACAAGATGATGGGCAATCAATTTCGTGGAGATGGAAGAAGATTGAGTAAAAACCAATTCTCCTCTCTCCGGTGCTACAACTGTGATAAGAAGGGTCACATCTCTTCGGTGTGTCCCAAGAAAATAAAATCAAAGCACAAGGAGAGATGTATGGGCAAGGAGGATGATGAGAAGGGAAGATACAAGTGAAAGGACAGGAGGAAGAACCTCACCAAGTCTGGGATGAAGTCACGCTCTGACGAAGGCAAGAGATTGGCCTTTGTTGGAGAATGAGTGACAGATGACGGTGCAAGCGACTCTGGCACTGACTCCAATGGTGAAGAAGATGAAGAGTCAAGAGAAGAGGAACTTGCTGGCCTGGCAGTAGTATAATCTGTCCCTCCTCCACTAGCATTCCCTTCAAGTTGTTTTGTGGTTACCTCTCAAGAAGAACAAGAGCGAGCATAATATTTTGATGATGAGGATTCCACCACTTTGACTCCCGCCTGCACTCCAAAGTGCTTGATGGCCAGACTTACTGAAGTTGAGCTGAGTGACTCTGACTCAGAATATAATTCTGATGAGAGAATTCAACTCTTAACTGCTCATTTGAAGCAAGTCATGGATTATCTTGAAAAATCTGTGTTGAGATTTGATTTGATTCAAAAATCTCTTGATGCTTTGACTGCCAAACATGAGTTCTTAGAAACTAAGCATGATCTTGTACTAGGATCAAGTAAAGACATGTATAAGAAACTTAATGTGCTTGAGGATGAAAATAGGGCTTTTAATGATTCTCTAAACATCCAACTTGATACATATCATGAGCTTAGGGAAAATATGAATTGCTAATTGCCAAAAC
Source organism: Raddia distichophylla (assembly GCA_005191435.1). Classification (NCBI taxonomy): domain Eukaryota; kingdom Viridiplantae; phylum Streptophyta; class Magnoliopsida; order Poales; family Poaceae; genus Raddia; species Raddia distichophylla. Next base: position 4,678,951 of record SPJY01015242.1, on the reverse strand, counting down.
TGTTTCATCTGATGCATTGCCTGTTGCCATTCCTGTTGATGCTTGTCCCACTATTGTTGCATCTTCTGCCACCATGACTCCTGCTAGTGTAAATTTCTCCACTGAATGTGCCATGATTTATGAGGACACCAAGCATAACATGTCTACTAGCTGTTGAGGATTTGGTTGACTTGACTTTGATTGCTTTTAGCTCTAATGGTTTTTTTAGCAATGCTTATGTGTACACTCCTGATAGTTGTAAATTTGCATTTGGGTGCTAGAGAACTAGCTATTGAAAATGCTGAACTTAAGGCTAAGTTAGAGAAATTTGATAAAGGTCTTAGGAAGTGTTTTGAGGGAAGTCTTGTATTGAATAAGATACTTGAGGAACAAAGGAAACTGGCCCAAAAGGACGGCTTGTGTTTCACCCCTAAGAAATCAAAGGGAAAGAACAAGAAAGGTCCTCAAGTATCTTCTACAGGGTAAGCTCCTCCCAAAAACAACAATCTATCTAACAACTCTGAGAATAAAAATATGAACACGAGAAACATGGCTTCTAGAAATTTTAATAGACACAACACTTAGCAAAGATCACCTGGGCACTATTACTCCACTTGGCAACATAGAAAGAACACCGCTTGGCAATATGCTCCTAGGTACCAAAGACAATGGAATGGTCCTCCTAGGCAAGGCAAAACTTGGTATGACTACAACAACTTTGGTGCACCTAGACTCAACTCCTACGATAGACTACCCCCTTCTAGGAAACAAAACTGGAACAGTCCCAATCCCAAACTCTCTAAGATACATGTTGAGATATTTGATAGCTACTCAATTAAAAAGAATGAACGTGGAAGGTTGATTGCTAAGTACGTTGGCATGAAATCTCAGAATAAGCACAAGGCATAAATTTCAGTGCCTAAATCTCTTGTTGCTTGCTTTGCTACCGATTTAAAGGCTAATCCTCGGGGACCCACAGTTTGGGTTCCTGAGTCACATAAATGATCTCATTCTTGTGACAGGTGAATTACAGGAGTGGAGGGAGCCATTGGGTCATTGACAGTGGGTGTACTCAACATATGACTGGCAACCCCCGACTGTTCACCTTATTCGGGGAAGTGGGCAACTTCCCAAGCAAGATCACATTCGAAGACTGTGGCAAAGGTAAGGTAAAAGGTGTTGGCACGATAGTTATAACTCCTGATTTCTCTCTTGACAATGTGCTTCTTATGAAAACTCTCAACTACAACTTGCTTTCAGTTGGTCAAATTTGCGACTTGGGTTTCCATTGTCACTTCAATTCTTTCGGCATATCGGTTTTTAATATAAAAGAAAAACTTGTCTTTAGGGGTTTTCGTTTTCAAAACTTATACCTTGTGAATTTTTATTCGGTGCCTCATATCTCTCGACTTGCCTGCTTACCAAAGTTTCTCTTGGTTGGCTTTAGCATAAACGTCTTGGACATGTTGCCAAGTCAAATTTGAGCAAGCTTTTAAAAAATGAATTGGTACTTGGCGTGAGGATGTAAAATTTGAAAAGGATAAGCTTTGCAGTGCCTGTCAGGCCGGCAAGCAAGTGGGCAATCCACATCCTGTCAAAAGTGTTATGTCCACCACTCGTTCACTTGAGCTTTTACACATGGATCTCTTTGGACCGACCACTTATGTGAGCATTGGAGAAAATCTTTATTGTCTTGTGATTGTTGATAATTACTCCAAATTCACTTGGATTTTCTTTGTTGCTGACAAAACTGTAGTTGGAAACATTTTTAAAACCTTTGCAAAGAAGACTCAAAACAAATTTGATTGCAAAATAAAAGATGTGAGGAGTGACAATGGAACCGAGGTCTCTAACACTAACATTGCAAGTTTCTATGATGAGTGTGGCATAGGGCATGAGTTTTCTACCGCTTACCCCTCGCAGCAAAATGGGGTTGCGGAAAGAAAGAACCGGACTCTGATTGAGATGGGAAGGATGATGCTAAATGAGTATGGGACTTCTGAACTGTTCTGGGTAGAGGCAATCAACACAGCCTGTCATTGCATCAACATGCTATATGTGCATAAGTTTCTGAAGAAGGCCTCCTATGAGCTACTCGTGGGGAGAAAACACAATGTCTCCTACTTTAGGGTATTTGGTTGCAAGGTGTACATCAAGAAGAAGAGGTAGCACTTGGGAAAGTTCCAGAGCAGGGTGGACACTGTATTCTTTTTAGGGTATTCTGAAAAGTCTAAAACTTACAGAGTGTTCAATGAGAGAGCTGTAGCGATTGAGGAGAGCTCTAATGTCAAATTTGATGAATCCAATGGTTCTCAAGATCGGCATGAGTATTTGAACGATGTGGGAGATGATCCACTGGCCAAGGCAATGGAGGAAATGGAGGTTGGTGATGTGATGCCTGAGGAGGTATCACAGGAGAGTGAACCTGCACCACCACTCACACCTGAGCTTGTGCTAGAATCAAGGGTAGCATCACCTTAGGCAGATAGCTTAAGTCTTAAACCAACCTAAGAGGCAGTTGGTGAGTCAGATGGAGAAACAGTTAAAGATCTACCATAGTTGATCAAATCTCATCACTCAATAGCTCGTAATCAGCCAGCAGAACAAGTGATTGGGTACTTGAGTTCAGGTGTGCAGACACGATCTAGGATGGCAAACTTCTATGAGCATCATGCATTTGTGTCAGAATTAGAGCCAAAGAAGGTTGAAGAAACTCTAAAGAACCCAGACTGGATCAATGCTATATATGAAGAGCCCAATAGTTTTAAAGAAACCAGGTGTACACTTGTGGTGAGGCCAAGTGACTGCAATATGATTGGAACCAAGTGGGTCTTTAAGAACAAGCAGGACGAGTTTGGACTTGTTGTCAGAAACAAGGCTCGCCTGGTAGGGCTTCACTCAAATAGAAGGTGTTGATTGTGGGGGCACTTATGCTCCAATAGCAAAATATGATGTTATAAGTTTGCTCTTGGCATTCTCAACTTGTCACAACATCGTGCAGAAACAAATGGATGTCAAGAGTGCATTCTTGAATGGGTACATTGGAGAATTAGTCTATGTTGAGCAACCCCATGGATTTGAAGATCTTCAGCATCCCAACCATATGTATAAGTTGTCCAAAGCACTATATGGTCTCAAGCAAGCTCTCAGGGCATGGTATGAAAGGTTAAGGGACTTTTTCATCACCAAGGGCTTCAAGGTCGGAATGGTAAACAATACCATGTTCACCAAGGTGGTCAGAGGAGACTTGTTCATATGCCAAGTCTATGTGGACGACATCATTTTCGGAAGCTCCAATGGGACAATGGTGAATGAGTTCAGTCAAACGATGCCGGCTGAGTTTGAGATGTCTATGATGGGTGAGTTGAACTTCTTCTTGGGCTTTCAAATTAAGCAACTCAAGACTGTGCCTTTTATTTGCCAAGAGAAGTACATTCTGAACTTGATCAAGCGATTCAATATCAGTGATTGCAAGCCAATCCAAACACCAATGGGGACAAACTGCCACCTCGACCTCAATTAAGAAGGTAACCCTATGGACCAAAAGCTATACCGTTCCATAATTGGTGTATTGCTATACGTGACCGCATGTAGGCCCGACATTATGTTTAGTGTGTGCATGTGCACTAGGTTCCAAGCCTCCCTTAGAGAAGTGCACTTGATTGCTGTGAAAAGAATTTTCATATAATTGAAACATTCCACTAGCATAGGGTTATGATTCCCTAAGGGTGCGTGTTTTGAGCTCCTTGGCTATTCTGACTTAGATTACGCCGGGTGCAAGATTAATCGCAAAATCACTTCAGGAGCTTGTCACTTCTTAGGGAGATGTCTTGTGTCATGAGCTTCCAAGAAACAGAGGCCCGTGGCGCTATCTACCGCCGAGGCTGAGTACATAGCGATAGGGAGTAGCTGTGCACAACTCTTATACCTGACACAGTCTTTTTATGACTTTGGAATAAAACTGGACCACGTGCCTCTTCTTTGTGATAATGAGAGCGCTGTAAAGATCGTCAACAATCCGGTCCAACACTCACGCACCAAGCATATCGATATTAGACATCACTTTCTTCGGGATCACGTGATGAAGGACGATATTGTGCTTGAGCACGTGAGGATAGAAGATCAATTGGCCGACATCTTTACCAAGCCACTTGATGAGGCATCGGTTTTGCAAGATAAGAAACGAACTCAACATACTAGATAGGTCTAATATTGCTTGAGCTGTCCATGGGGTCTTGTGTGTGAACCTCGCAACATCAAATTGTATTTGAGACAGTCTTTAGGCTTTGCTTGTTACACTTTGTTTAGATCTAGCTTATATGTGAACTCATATGATCTTGATGGCTTGATCTAGGTAGACTGTCACTTTGCTCAATTCTTGATTTAATCTAATACGTTGTTCAAATTGGAATCTTGGAGCTTTTCCTATATGTGTCATAGCCCATTGCATCTCCATATGCTCAACACTATGAGTGCTTCTAGTACTAGGCTTGCTATCTTATTTACTTGTCTCTTGCCATGACTAGAAATGAGCAACTCTTTTAAATGTTTGAGCAAATTTCAAAATGTCCTAAAATGTGAAATAAGACCAAAATGGGCCATACATGTCTCATCAATGACTCCTCAATGAGATAGCTTATCATTGCACTAGGCATGAACTCAGAGGGAGCTTTTGGATGACCAAGATGCTAATTCCTTCAGTGTCATACTGGGTAGCATCGTCAAAGGTTTGAGACATGGCACTCAAATTTGAGAAAACATGAAAAAATTGCAAATCATTTGCAAAACACGCTCAATAAAATATTTTTCTAAGTCTCGAATTTGGGCTTGTTGGAGACATTGTGCAATATGGTATGCATGCTCCAGTTCTAGATTGCATATTGTGACTTCTAGTAGTGGCATGAGCACAACTAGATACTTTAGGCTTTTAATCATCTAAATCTTTCTTTAGGTCTAATATTATTTGAACATCATTTAAAAATGAGCTCTTATTGGTCTTTGTGACATGTTAGACCTAGAGATGGCTTGATTGCGAAATATGGTTGATCACTAAGGAGATTTAAGTTTGTATGACTCCCAAAACTCGTGAGATAGTCTCTTGATTCGTATTTTCTCATGTTGTCTTGTCTTTGTATGTCTTTATTGGTCCTTAATGACAAAGAGGGAGAAATATGAAATCTATCTCATGCTCTAACTTGAGTAACAAAGGGAGAAACTTAAATGACATTGGGAGAATTTGCTTGCCTACTAGCTTGCTAGGTGGATTTGCATCATGTGAATTTCATTGAAATTTCTTAATGTGGCATCTTTGCATTGATCTAGAGGGAGCTATCGTAGTTTGGCATACATCTATTTTATTCAAATTGGCCTAGATTGCATTGTGCTCTAATGTAGATCATCATGTGGTTTCAATTCAATTCTTATATGCACCTTATTAGACTAACCCATGGAGCTAACCCACTGCATCAGAAGACATTTGCTTTGTGTTGTCTTTGTTGAGATAGATTTTACAGGTGTTGTCATCAATTACCAAAAAGGGGAAGATTGAAAGCTCAAGCTCCCAAGGCCTTGATTTATTTTGGTAATTGATGCCAACTGGACCTAAAGCGCACCACATCAAGACTAAGGACACATGTTTCCTAGTTCTTCTATTTTCTTTATGTGCGTGTAGACTAAGTTCTACAGGCTTGTGTCTATCATCTCTGAGAGGGTCGAGAGGGTTCCTCCCAGTTTGTCGGTTGGTAAGATTCCCGAGGGTTCCGATCGGGTACATCTGTCCCGATTTGAGAGGGTTCCGAGAGCTAGTTGTCCGGGGTTTCGTAACCACTAAGTCATCCAAAAGCCAAAAGTCTTTGTGGTCGCGAAACTTCCCGCCTAAACCTACGAACCTTCCCATCCGTTGAACTTAAGTTTGACGCCGAATAAATCTTCAAAAATATCTTTGTTCGGGCAATGCAGCATAAATAGAGGGTTTTATGGGCTACTGGCCGAGACGGGGCAACTGGGCCCGGACAATTCAGTCCAAGTGGCCCGGTCTCGGCCTCCGTGGCAGATCTATAATATTTCATATTTTTGAGAGCCTTCCCGTACTAGGATTAAAAAATATCAAAACATGAAAGTTGTAGAGAATTCCAAGACGCATATTTTTCGTCTTGATGTGGTGCGCTTGAGAGAAGGAGAAGGAGTGAGAGAGAGAAGAAGAGAGTAAGAAGAAGGTGAGCAGCCCCCTACCTCCTCTCCATCCATCCCCACAGTGTGTGCCTCTCCCTTGGAGCCTTTGGTCTAGGGTCTCCATGGTTGTGAGAGGTGTGGTGAGGTGATTGGTCTCTGATGTTGTGCTCTCTAGTACTCTACTTCCGAAAGGAGATCGACATCAAGCTTTCGTCTACAAGAACTCAATCTACTACAGCAATGAAGCCCTTCGGTTGAACCGGAGGCCACCTTCTTGTGTGGGGTGCATTGCTTGAAGAAAAATCCGCCCTCGTGACCCTTCGGTGGTGCGAGGCCAGTAGGTGACCCTTCGGCGGTGCCGGTGAAGAAATCATTGTGGCCATTCGGAGGTGTGAGAAGGTCGGTGGCCCTTCAGCGGTGTCGGTGAAGAAATCCTTCTTGTGGTCCTTCGTAGGTGTGAGAAGGTCGGTGACCCTTCGGTGGTGCCGGTGTGGTATGTGAGGTCTTTCCACCTGTGAGAAGAGCTCGTCGCTTGTACGGGTTTGGAGTTCGCCCACCATTCGTTGGTGAAGAGCTTCCACTAGTGGTTCGGGCAAAAAGGTTGAGAGAGACCTTGGCTTTCACTTGTGGAAACTTGCCTAACGGTGAGTAGGAGCTTGCTCCGAACATCGGGAAACACATGGTTGTCTCTTGTCTCCATTTCTTTACATTTCCGCACCTTTACTTCATGCATATCTTGTGATTGATCAACTGCCTAGCTAGAACTTCACTCGTATTCGCTTCCGCTAACTAGTATCATAGGCTCAACCGATTACTTGGGTTACTAATTTGACTAACCATTAGCGCAACCAAAGTCAGAATTAAAAATTGAATAAGGCCAATTCACCCTCCTCTCGGCCTGAGATCCCTTCACACACCATGTCCAAACATGCCTTGTGTAGGGGCAATGCAGGAATAGGTGAGAAGCTGATTCACTCTCGGCACAAAAGGACGTGAAAGGTTGGTGTGGCCATCCTCTCGACATGAGCCAATCTGCAGCATGCAACATGTTTTGTATGGCAAGCTAATAGAAGAAACGAACCCTGTGAGTTGTATTGGCGCTCTAGATTCGAGAGTTGCTATGCCCTACTAAGGAACCCAAGAACTACAAACCATGCATAGGCCGATTTGACAGTGTGCCATCAGCCATGAACTTCCACGCGCGCTTGTCCCCTCCCGAGTCTAGTGTCGTTCCTTGTACATTTCTCTTTTCATAAAATTACAAAACTAGTGTCGTCCCTTATACTTTTTCTTATATCCCTAACCGCCGTATAAATCTAATAAGCTGCCTTATTGTATGAACAATGTTGTAACCATATCATACCTGTTGAAATGCACATATACATAGATTTCTCTATGCTATAGTTTTATGTCATGTGAAGTTTGGATAAACTAGTATACATGAAATGATAAGTAGCATAATCCAAACAAATAAACTAGTATACATGAAATGATAAGTAGCATAATCCAAACAAAGGCTCTTCACAAATAGAAAAACTGCCTTCTTCTGCTACGTTTTCGGATTCAAAATATTATCCGAGTATTTCGGCTTAGCTGATACAGGAGTAATTATTTCGTCTTTAACACATAACAAATATGAAAAAAGGAAAGGCCTAATAAATATCCAAATGGAAATATAAATAAAAATGTATGAAATATGAATGAAAGAAGTATTATGCAAAAAGGGTTTTTGTAAACTGTGACTAGGGTTGACTAGACGGCGCTTTACAATTTTAAATTTTTTAAAAATTCTCATTATAGTTGGGGTAGAAAGGTAATTTGGGCAGCACTTCGGTTGTTCTTCGGATAGCAAGAGTTTATTTCTAGTGTACATGAGGTTTTTTAAGTGTGGATTAACAAATTTCTAGAAATCGAGGTCGACGAGAAGTTCGAAGGTGGTAATCATTGAGGATATATAGGGGCAACATAAAAAATGGATTTCAAGGAATTACTTGTGCTATTATAGTTTTAATAATTTTTGAAAATTATTTATAAATTCTTAACATTTCCTTAAATGGAAAAGTAAAGAAATTGATTTAGTTAAAACATTTATTAATTAAAAGTGAGATTTAATATTATTATAAATCATTTCACCACTTTTTGGATTTTATGAAATTATTGTAGTATTTTTTAATGTGTTTTATATGTTATATAAAATCAAACGACATAATTGGGTAAAGAAAACAAATTAAAATGGAATTGGGCCAACGGTGCTGTCCTTGGCCCATTTGACATGTGCAACCGATGGTGGGGCTCAGTCTGCAGGGCCGTTCCTAGGATTCTGAGGGCCCGGGGCGAAATAAGAGTTGGGGCCCTATGCCCCTATAGTCTATGCAACCAAATTATCAGGATTTGTAGGAGAATTAACAGGATTTGTAGGAGAATCAACTGATCGTCTAACAAATCTATCAATAGCTTCTCTTGGTGTTTCTATAAATTCATCTGCTTGTTTTCTTTTTTTTCCTTTTTTCACTCTCAGACAAATGTTTTTTAGTGGATGACATTAGGACATACAATGATTATATAGATAAATCAGTAATCAGTTAAGCACAATTGCACAAACAACAAATAACAAGTAAATTACTAATATAAACTAGTACGGGAGCAGTAACTAATCACTAATCAGGAGCAACAAATAGATAAAAAAACAAATTAGGAGCACTGGAGTCTGGAGTACTCGGTACTCGGTAGTGAGCAGTAGCACAGTAGCAGGCCAGCAGCAGTGCAGCACCACTGCACCAGCACGGCGACGCACACACAGGCGCCCAGCGGCAACAGGCGCACCGCGCACGGCAGCACTAGCAGCAGGGCAGGGCCGCAGGGGCAGCGCGCTGCGCCGGCACCTCGCGGTCGCGGACGGCGGACGCGGACCTCGCGGTCTCGCAGAGTCGCCGAGTCGCGGGCTTGCGGCATCGCCGACCGGGCGACGATGGTCCCCAAATCCGAGGAGACGAGGAGACGGGGAAGCTTCTGTGGGATCCCCAAATGGCCAAATCCATCCAACTCCATCCCCATATCGGCAACGGCAACAACATTCAATCGTCGGCCTTGGGAAAGAAATCGAGGATTTGGGAAGGATTTTGGGGGTGGCGGGCTGGCGGCGCCGGCTGTTACGGATTGGGGGAGAGGATGGGAAGAGGTGGAGTCGGCGGTCGTGGTCTCGTGGAGAGTGGAGACAGCGCTGAGCTGCAAACGGCTGGGCCTGGGGGATACGGCCTACAGCCTACTACATACCTGGGTCGGGGCCCCCCTCCCCCATGGGCCCTGGGCCGTTGCCCCGGTTGCCCTGCCCCAGGAACGGCCCTGTCAGTCTGTAGCGGATAGAGGGAGAGCGTGGGATGGGAGAAGGAAGGTCGACAGGTGGATTCGGTTGTTGCCTTGTTGGCGACTTAGAGAGAGGGTAAAATGGTGGTCGTTGGGAAGGTCAACAGTGTCGGAAAATGGTGGCCGGACCGCCGGAGTCAAGGTGTCGGCGTGCAAATCATGAAATTGGGAGGATGACGATGCACATTGTGGCCTCGTTGGTGCTCGAGGAAATCAGAGGTGGTAGTGTACTGGTCCAGGGACTAGTGCTGTTCCACAGGACGGATTTTAAAGTTAAGCAAATTTGAGGCCCTGTCACCAAATATGTAATAAAATTTAATACTTTATGCGATAAGTAAATTTATATAATTTGCATAAGATATTTCTTTGAGGATTAAATGGGAATTTGACTTGGATACTTCCTAGAAATTTGGAGATGATTATAGGGGCTTTACTTATGATTTTTCATGAAAACATTTCATGCTAAAAATGTGTAAAAATTTGGGTACATCACAAAGGTAAATAGTGATGGGGCAGTGCCCTACCATTATAGATGAAATAGTGATGAGGCAGAGCTAAATAGGACATCTGCAACGGTATTTCTTCGGGGATCATTTTCTCTTTAAGAAAAAAAATTAGCCCCTCGAGATGCTTCAATATAATTTCATTGCAATTCTTTTCAGAATAATTTTTTCGTGCATTCCCTTTAGAGATGCCACGGCTAATGCCAATGCCACGGCGCCATGCCTGGACGCATTCGGCGTCGCCGCTCAGCGTGCGCCCATGGCTAGGCCGCACGACCAAATGGGCCGAGCCGACTGGCGCGCTACGCTGCTGGCTAGGTCGTGCGGCCTCCCCACACCAACGCACAGTGCTGGGCTCAGCCCAATACTGTTCCAAGTCGTTTTCCAGTGAATTATTCGTTCAAAAAATACCATAAATGCCTTTTCAATTATTAAAAATAGTAGAATACCTCCAAAAATTCCTAGCAAATTCCAGAAAATACTAGAAGCACTCCACACCCTGGGAAAATTATGAAACTAGGTTTTGCACAACGGAAGAGGCTCTTAATATATTAAAGAACACATAAATTGAAGTATTTTCACATTTTCCAAAATAAGAATTCTCTAAGGATATTTTGGTAATTTCACCCTTAGCCATCCCAGATCTCGAGCTTAGCACTCTCACCTAGGATCGATGACCAGCCGTACATTTTTGCTTATACGTTACTTTAGCATATCAATTATTTTGAGATCTCTGCTCTGCCAGACGAACCGGTTCCAGAAGAGGTACACCCAGAAGATAGTCAAGTACACCCTATAGATCCTCAAGGCGAGTTAACACCCTAGCTCATTCTTTCCACCCGTGTTTTACTAAATTATCTTGTTTTGAATATATAAAGCGCATGCTTGATATGATTTGAAAATGCCTGCTTTGCTAATCATGATAATATCATGCCCTGTCCTTGATGAATATTCGCTTACCATACTTGATTCCTTGATATCAAGATTGTTTGCATGTCCACTCATTAAATAAAAACATTTAGACTTCTTAGTCTTAGGTAAAACTTGCTTAGACCTGCTTAGGTCTCAATGATTTAATCAGGAATCCAATCACGCACGGGTGAGCCAAAACTCACCGATGGACATGTTGATATACACACCTTGATCATGATGGAATCTTGTGTTGCATGTGTTGGAATGATGATGTGTGAACTAGAGTACGAGGAGAAACGGTAACGGGAAGTGGGGATAGGAATAATGGAAGGGAAGGGAGATGGGCAGGGTGGACCCAGAGAAATTATCAGTGTGATAAATACCTATGAAAGAAGTAATAATATTGGAAAGGTGGAATCCAGATGGAGTTTGGGCTCGTCTAGGAGGGTGCTCATGTGTTGGGCACAGTGGAAACCCGCCAACCATTCCCTTTCTGTAAGCTTATGGTCCCTCACACTGCGACTCGTAGCCATCGCGCGGGGCGCGGGATTGGTGGATTGTGTATCCAAAAATAGGCTTGTGTAGCCTGTAACTAATCCTAAGGGGAAGGTGACTTATGCCGTCTTTTGTGTAGAGATCTGACCCTGTCTACCGGGGTGAACTAAAGGGGCCGATGCCATCCGTTGAACGACAATCAGCGAGGTGGGTTGAGTCACTAGTTCGCGTTACTCGGGAAAGATAGAGGTTCGCAACGGGGATTGTCGTCCCGGAAAGATGGTAGGAGAAAGAAGATGGGACAGGATAAATATGTAGAGGGTGACTATGTAGCTTGAGTTATGAATATATGAACAATTGATATAATCTTTTCTCGACATCTTTTTGGAGATGTCCTTTCGAAAATGGCTAGGTATAGGTTTTTATATGTGTTATTTTAAAAATTGGCTTTTCTGCAAAGAAAATAACCATAACTCCACTATATAGTCTTTATCACTAATATGCATTAAGAAGGGTGTTAACTTGCAAGTGCGGTTTGATTGCGTGCTTACCCTCACACCCAATCACTCTTTTAGATTATGGAGACCCTGACGATGGTGACTACGCGTGCCACGAGGAGGGTGATCTAGCTTTTGATGATCCCGGCCAGATTTAAACTCTCCTACAGTCCGAGGAATTAAATGCTTAGCGTAGGATTGTCACCTGTGATTATGGCGTAGCTTCTGCCATAAGGACAATCTTTTACTGTAATATAATCAGCTTTGAGACTGAAGGATGTAAATTAGTACCAGAACAATGTTGTTATCATCTGCTGTAATAAATCTCTTTTATTATTGTATGTGATGATCCAGCTAAATGATGTGTGGCACTAGTGTACTGGTTTAGGGACTAGTGCTGTTCCACAGGACGGATTTCAAAGGTAAGCAAATTTGAGGCCCTGTCACCAAATATGTAATAAAATTTAATACTTTATGCGATAAGTAAATTTATATAATTTGCATAAGATATTTCTTTGAGGATTAAATGGGAATTTGACTTGGATACTTCCTAGAAATTTGGAGATGATTATAGGGGCTTTACTTATGATTTTTCATGAAAACATTTCATGCTAAAAATGTGTAAAAATTTGGGTATATCACAAAGGTTAATAGTGATGGGGCAATGCCTTACCATTATAAATGAAATAGTGATGAGGCAGAGCTAAATAGGACATCTGCAACGGTATTTCTTGGGGATCATTTTCTCTTTACGAAAAAATTTTAGCCCCTCAAGATGCTTCAATATAATTTCATTGCAGTTCTTTTTATAATTATTTTTCCGTGCATTCTCTTCAGAGGTAAATTCTTCTTTTGCTTTCTTCATAAATTTCTTCAAAGTGATGTTTTCAGGATGGCAGGGAATAAAGAAAAAATAGTAAAGAAATCAAGGAAGGAAACGAAATGAAGTGAAAATACTTGTAGATGGTCTAAGTCCATGAATAGAGAAAA
>SPJY01015242.1:4545370-4665269 GCA_005191435.1 Raddia distichophylla | reverse complement strand
AGATGGTTATATACTAAGCGTCGCTTATTAAACACTATAAGAGGCGGTTAAAGGTATACAAGTGTCTTATACGGTAGGATATATAAGATGGTTACATACAAAGCGTCTCTTATAAAGCACTATAAGAGACGGTTATAGGCATAAAAATGCCTTATACGATAAGATATATAAGATGGTTATATATAGAAAACGTCGTATAAACATATCATATGAGACGCTTTACAAACGTCTCATATGAATGATCTCTTTTGCGACACCAGTCATATAAGTCATTTCAAAACCGTCTTAAATGATTAAAAAAAACCGCCTCAAAAGTGCATTTCTGTACTAGTGCAAGAACTACAAACCATAGGCCGATTTGACGGTGTGCCATCAGCCATGAACTTCCACGCGCACTTGTCCTCTCCCGAGTCTAGTGTCATTCCTTGTACCTTTCTCTTTTCATAAAATTAGAAAACTAGTGTTGTCCCTTATACTTTTTTCTTATATCGCTAACCTCCGTATAAATCTAATAAGTTGCCTTATTGTATGAACAATGTTGTAACCATCATACCTGTTGAAATGCACATATACATAGATTTCTCTATGCTATAGTTTTATGTCATTTTAATCATTTTAGGATGGCCATTAGTTGTGGAGTTTGGATAAACTAGTATACATGAAATGATAAGTAGCATAATCCAAACAAAGGCACTTCACAAATAGAAAACCTGCCTTATTCTGCTACGTTTCTGGATTCAGAATATTATCTGAGTATTTTGGCTCAGCTGATATAGGAGTAATTATTTCGTCTTTAACACATCGCAAATATGAAAAAAAAAGGAAAGGCTTAATAAATATCCTATGGAAATATAAATAAAAATGCATAAAATATGAATGCAAGAAGTATTATGCAAAAAGGGTTTTGTAAATTGTGACTAGGGTTGACTAGACGGTGATGGGCTTTACAATTTTAAAATTTTAAAAAATTCTCATTCTGGTTGGGGTACGTAGAAAGGTAATTTGGGCAGTACTTTAATTTGGTTGTTCTTCGGATTGCAAGAGTTTATTTCTAGTGTACATGACGTTTTTTAAGTGTGGATTAATAAATTTTCAGAAATCGAGGTTGACGAGAAGTTCGAAGGTGGTAATCATTAAGGATATATAGGGGCAATATAAAAATGAATTTCAAGGAATTACTTGTGCTATTATAATTTTAATAATTTTTGAAAATTATTTATAAATTCTAAACATTTCCTTAAATGGAAAAGTAAAGAAATTGATTTAGTTAAATCATTTATTAATTAAAAGTGATATTTAATATTATTATAAATCATTTCACCACTTTTTAGATTTCTATGATATTATTGTAGTATTTTTTTAATGTGTTTTATATGTTATATAAAATCAAATGGCATAATTGGGTAAAAAAAAATTTAAAATGGAATTGGGCCAACGGTGTTGTGCTTGGCCCATTTGACATGTGCAACCGATGGTGGGGCTCAATCTGTAGCGGGTAGAGGGAGAGCGTGGGATGGGAGAATGAAGGTCGACAGGTGGATTCGGTTGTCGGCGACTTAGAGAGAGGAGAAAATGGTGGTCGTTGAGATGGTCAACAGTGCTGGAAAATGGTGGCCGGAGTCAAGGTGTCGGCGTGCAAATCATGAAATTGGGAGGATGACGATGCTCATTGTGGCCTCGTTGGTGCTCGAGGAAGTCGGAGGTGATCGGACGGCGAGATCCAGCCAACGGTGTTCACGAACAATCAGAGCGATGGTGCTCCACTGTTTGCTGATGTGCAAGGCCAATATCATGAGATTTACAACACAAAGTGGGTGAATTCTCATTATGGCGTCCGGGCCTATTGGTGCTCGAAGCAGTAGAGTGATGTTCACGGAAGTTGGAGAAGACGACAGTGTTACAGATGATTCAGGGCAGCGCAGGAAGGGAGAAGGGTCGAGGTGGGAGGCTTGGGACTTCGCGGTGTCACCAGTGTGTTATTTATTGGCTGGCGAGCAGGAGCTATGCAAGCAACGACTAGGTATGGTGGCAACGGCAACATTGTGTGGCGGTGAGGGATTGGCACAGACGATGACCCGACGATGATGTTGAGGTGGAAGATAGGGTTGCCGGCACATAGGGCTATTCATCGAAGGCAAATCAAGGGGTGGGGAAGGTCAATAGTGGTGGTGGTGTCTTTTTTCGGTGGCGGTAGCGCCGGCTGTTCGCGTGGAGGCGGAGACGTCATGAGGAGGAAGACAACGGTGGTCCATCAGATCTTTTTCCGAACCTATAGGCGTCGCTAGATCTTCATAAAGTGAACTTGTAGAGGATGAGCGCGAAAGAGTGATGTGTCCACCTTTGAAACGTCGATGGTCAATTAAAGAAGTATTGCGTGTTAGGTTTGGACTAAATAACCCTGAATTAGGTTATGGTTACCGGGAAGTGCGATTAACATTGAAGATGTAATCCCGAAAGGGGAGGTATATTTTTTAAAGATTCTAGAAAAGGGAGGTTTGGTTTATATATAGAAAATAAATTGCAGAAAAATTATTTAGAGCTTTTGAAATTCATAGAAATCATTAGGAAACTAAAAAAAGTAAAATAACTTTCTAAAAAACTAGAAAAATGAGAATCGAAATATGTAATAAAATTTAATACTTTATGTGACAAGTAATTTTATATAATTTGCATAAGATATTTCTTGGAGGATTGAATTTGGCTTGGATACTTTCTAGAAATTTGGAGATGATTATAGGGGCTTTACTTATGATTTTTCATGAAAACATTTCATGCTAAACATAAGTAAAAATTTGGGTTTATCACAATGGTTAATAGTGATGGGGCAACGCCCTACCACTATAGATGAAATAGTGATGGGGCAGAGCTAAATAGGACATCTGCAATGCTATTTCTTCGGGGATCATTTTCTCTTTACAAAAAAATTTTAGCCCCTCGAGATGCTTCAATATAATTTCATTGCAGTTCTTTTTAGAATAATTTTTTCATGCATTCTCTTCAGAGGTAAATTCTCCTTTTGTTTTCTTCATAAATTTCTTCAAAGTGATGTTTTCAAGATGGCAGGGAATGAAGAAAAAATGGGAAAGAAATCGAGGAAGGAAACGAAATGAAGTGACAATAGTTGTAGATGGTCTAAGTTCATGAATAGAGAAAAATTTAGGGAGCTTTGTTACAATAAGTAAATTTATATAATTTGCATAAGATATTTCTTTGAGGATTAAATGGGAATTTGACTTGGATACTTTCTAGAAATTTGGAGATGATTATAGGGGCTTTACTTATGATTTATCATAAAAACATTTCATGCTAAAAATGTGTAAAAATTTGGGTATATCACAAAGGTTAATAGTGATGGGGGCAATGCCTTACCATTATAGATGAAACAGTGATGAGGCAGAGCTAAATAGGACATCTGCAACTGTATTTCTTCGGGGATCATTTTCTCTTTACGAAAAAATTTTAGCCCCTCGGGATGCTTCAATATAATTTTATTACAGTTCTTTTCAGAATATTTTTTTTGGTGCATTCTCTTTAGAGGTAAATTCTCCTTTTGTTTTCTTCATAAATTTCTTCAAAGTGATGTTTTCAGGATGGAAGGGAATGAAGAAAAAATGGAAAAGAAATCGAGGAAGGAAACAAAATGAAGCGAAAATAGTTGTAGATGGTCTAAGTCCATGAATAGAGAAAAATCCAGGGAGCTTTGTTACAAAAAGACGCGGGGCGTTTTGTGCAGACCGCTAGTAATTCAATTCTCCACGGGAAGACTGAAAGAAGAGGAGAGAGAAAACTTTGGCAAAACCAAAACCAGGGCGAAACCGGCGGCAGCCCCCCTCCAAGCAGCTGTTTCGCCCCCCGCCCGCTGGCTAGCCGGATCTTCTGCGCGCTCCCGGAACGGCAGCGAGCCCACCACACGGTGCGGCCATGGCGCACGGGATCCCACGGTGGTTTTCCGCGGCCACTCTCTGTGGGCTCGCCCCCACCGCTGCCTGGCGCGCCTACTTGTGCCGCCGGCCGCCGCGCGCTCCCCAAACCGGCGGCCGCGTCGTCTACCCTCCGGTCTCCGGCCTTTATTAGCCCCGCCTCCCTCGCCGCCTGCGTTGAAAACCAACCTGAGTGAGAGATGGCGATGGAGAGAGGTGATGGAGTCGGAGGTGGAGGGAGGGGGGTGGTGCCGCCGGCGGCAATGCTGGGCCTTGATATGCACCTCGCGGCGCCGCCGCAGATGCACGCGTTCGGCCAGCAGGGGGAGCACCACCACGGCGGTGGTGGTGGTGATGGTGGTTTCCAGCACCAGCCGGTGCCGGTGCTGAGGCGGCAGCAGCAGCAGCCGCCGCCGTCGTGCTCGCCCTACTCGGCGACGTCGGCGAGGGTGGTCAGGGCGGGGAATCATGACGACGAGATGGGCGGCGGTTGCGGCGGCGTTGGGAGGGGTGGTGGAGGAGGAGAGGGTGTGGCACAGGAGCCGGGCACGGCGGGGTGCCCGTGGACGCGGATGAAGTGGACGGACGGGATGGTGCGGCTTCTCATCACGGTGGTCCACAACGTCGGCGACGACGGCGAGGGCGTTGCGGCGGCGGGAGGCGGCAAGGCTGCGGCGGCGCACGGGAAGGCGGGCTCGTCGTCGTCGGCGGCGGCGGCGGCGGAGGCACACGGGCACGGGCAGGCGGCGGCGCAGCAGAAGAAGGGGAAGTGGAAGTCGGTGTCGCGGGCGATGATGGAGCAGGGGTTCAGGGTGTCGCCGCAGCAGTGCGAGGACAAGTTCAACGACCTCAACAAGCGCTACAAGCGCGTCGTCGACCTGCTCGGCCGCGGCAAGGCGTGCAGGGTCGTCGAGAACCACGCGCTGCTGGACGCCATGGACGAGCTCACCACCAAGGCCAAGGACGAGGCGCGCAAGCTGCTCAGCTCCAAGCACCTATTCTTCCGGGAGATGTGCACCTACCACAACTCCAGCGCCCAGGCCGCCGCCGCCGCCTCGCACGCGCCGCCGCACGGCGTCGGGGAGGGCGCCTGCTTCCACCACCCGCCACCGGCGTCGTCCGCCGCGCGCCATGCGGCGGCCCCTTCCCCGGGGATGAAGGACTCCTCCGCCGGCGCGGACGACGACGACGACGACAGCGAGGACGCGCCCACGAGCAACGAGGCCGACGGCGACGGCGACGACGACGACGACGACTTCGACTTCGACGAGGACGTCGCGCCGGAGACGAAGCAGCGGCCCCAGCACCACCAGAACGGCGGTGGCGGGCACCACCAGAAGCGGCGCCGCGGCGAGGACGGCGCGGCGGAGGGCCCGTCGGCGGTGCAGCGGCTGGAGAGCGAGCTGGCTGCGGCGGCGGGCGGCGAGGCGGCACAGGTGCGACAGTGGGTGCGGCGGCGGGCGGCGGAGGTGGAGGAGCAGCAGGTGGCGTACGAGTGCCGGGCGTACCAGCTGGAGCGGCAGCAGCTCAAGTGGGAGCGGTTCCGCGCGAACAAGGAGCGGGAGATGGCGCGCGCGCGGCTGCGCAACGACCGCCTCCGCATCGACGGCCGCCGCATGCTGCTCATGCTCCGCCACAGGGACCTCGACTGCGACATCGCCGAGGCCAACTCCTCCTCCGCGCCGCTCGCCGCCGCCTTCCCGCACCACCTCGGCTCCAGCCCCTCCGCCGCCGCCGGCCACCCCAACTAGCAACGCCTCATGCAAACCCCAAACGCTCTTAGCAGCAGCAGTAGCAGTAGCTTTTCTCCTTTAAAAAACCAAGCTTTCGCAGTTCTCTCTTCCCGAAACCAAGCTTTCGCTAGGCTAGCAGCAGCAGGCAGCAGCAGTGATTAAAACTACCAGTTTTCAGTTGGGTTAGTGTCAGGTCATCAGGTCAGGCTCATATTCTGCTAATTTTTCATATGAGTTCCATTGGACATAGTAGATAGGGAGTTAGAGTGTCCTTTTATGCTGATCATTGATGAATGCAAGTATATATACTTGTTTCAAAGTTGACGCCGATGAGTGCATGCAGGTCGTGCAGAACCGGAGGTCGATGGGCTCCAATTTTTGTTCGGAATCCGTGCAAGTTTGTGCTTGTGCGTTGGAGTAGCAGCTTGGTCTGACGATGTGTGTGAACGGCGCTGTCAGAATGATCTCGTTGTTTGAGCGGCTGTTAAAGTAGTTGCACGGGCTGCACTGGGTCACTGGGTGCTGCCTTGATTCCTTCCTCAAATACGGCCTGCATTGGGAGGGAAATGAGAGGCACTGCCGGAGCGGAAACACAACTCTTCGTCGACCACTGCTACCTGTGGAGGGTGGAGGACGATCCGCACCTGAGCAGCTATGCACTGGGTGTTTCTAATATGATTTTGCACCACAAAACAGTTAAAAATCGTGTAAATTTTGTTTTCAAGCTTAGAGCCGGGTGAAAATGTTGCGGGGGCGGGGCGGGAGAGGGGGGTTAACCAAATTCGAACGGTTTAACCTGAAAACCAATGGATTCCATGCCCATTATGCCCACTGCCATTGCTACGGTTTGGGTTAGTTAGGGTTTAAGGTCTAGTGGGGCCCAAGACTTAGAGGGATGGTAGAGGAGGTGGACAAGCGGGGGAAAACAACGTTGCAGATCGATTGTCGAAGGACGATGAGTGAAGGGGTTGATGGTTCTCAGCTTGGGCAAGATGGTGTGGTGGCGGGAGAACAGAGGGCGCCATCAACCGTGTGTAGGATGGCCGGCGATCGCGAGGTCAACGGTGGCGTTGGAGACGCGCAAAATAGCCAAAGAAGGAGACGTGTTACTTGTGAGAAAGGTGGAGGAAAGGCGAAGGGATGGGGAATCAGAAAGATCTGGAGTTTGGTAGGAGGGCTGTGGGCAGTGTTGTTGAGAGATATTTAGTCATGGGATTATGATCCAACTGATATTCACATAAAGTCGATCGATGGATGCTTGTCCCTTTGGTTTCTATTTGCAGATTGCATTGAATTTGAATTTCAACTTTTGTATATAACCGTGTCATTAAACCTAAAAGCAAAATACAAATAGTTTTCATCAAAATGCATTTTGAAAGCTTCTCTATGCACAAATTTACTTTTAACTTTTTTGTTAAATTGATTTAATTATTAGTGACAATTGCAATTATATATATTTTTTAAAACCTATCTTAATTTAATTTTAAATTTCCACTCTCATTTTTTTTACCCACCAAGAAGATTCAAGTCTCTGCTCCCCGTTGTGCATCGCCTTTCTTTCCCCTAGGCCAAAGGTTCTTTTCTATTAAATTTCGGTGCTTGTAACTTGTGAATTTTAATTGATACCTAGATTCTTGTCTATCGTTTTTCTTCACTTTGCTATCTTGCACCAATAAGTTAATAAGTCAGCATTCGAGTACTACTTATGATCATGCACGTCGCAACGCAGATTTTCGCGGTTGTCATTACTAATTGGTATATACTAGATTATATATTTCAAAGGTTTACTACGTTGTTTAAAAAATTTGGATACTTGTTTCAACGGTTTGAAATGGTTCCAAAAAACTTTTGCCCAAATTACACCCCCATTGGCTAGGTGGCAAGACTTCTTTATACCGATGTAAGGACCATTTGACACGCGAGAAACATCTCTTGAAATTATGCTCCCATTATGGCTAACTAATGATAGTTAGGGATGGAACCAGATCGGATAGTGTTTTTATCGTATTTGTATTCATATTTTCTTAACGAATACAAATCCGAATCCGAATATCTGTTGAATATGAATACGGATCGAATAGTGTAACAAATACAAATCGGATATGTATCCATTTGGATCGTATGCGAATATCCTTCAACTTTGGGATCAAATTTTGGCATGATGAATTTATAAAATACACCCTCCACTAGGTGTTCCTTCATGATGTGAGGAGAAGAACTCCCTCTTCTAACTATTGAATCCCAGGCTAGTGCTGGTACGTTAATTCTATTGGAGTTTTCTAGTGAAGAGTCTAAGGCTCAGTTCTTTTCAGCTTAACAGCTTAATGGCTTAACAGCTTAACGACTTATCTATGTTTTGAGTTTTTTGAGTCCTTTTTTGTTGTTTTGAAGGTGGGTCCTAACTCTTTAAAAAGCAAGTCAAATGAAATGGATCTGAATCTCGAAACTATCTTGAGAAGCTCTTGAAGTTCATCCATTTCAGTCGTTCAGCCGTTCAGATCAGCTCAAAAGAGTAGGGCCTAAGTCCTAGAGGCAAATGAGGTCTACTTTGTCCAGATCCGAATGGCCTTAGATCTCCTCACCCTTGGCCCCTTTTATAGGCGAGTTGTTCATGCACTGTAGATCTCCTGGCGATTCATGGGGGCACACGGATCTCTGTTGGCCAATATTCACCATATCGCTGATCTGCGGGATCCTCTGTGTAGTCTGCTGGGTTATAGCGAGTGGCTATTGGCTCATGATTACGGGTCCACACCTTTTCAGTGTTAGGCGTGTGGACGATTTGACCCATCAGCGAGAGGGCATCTTCTGCTTATGGCTTGCGTCATGCGTGCCTTGGTATTGGGGTTGTGTTGACTCAAGGTCACCACCGTGTGGTGCCCGTTGCGGGTAAGGACGCAGAGTGAGCTTAGGGGTGTACGCCTCGAGCCTTGTGAGCCCGGGCTTGAGCTTGGGTCAAAGGAGGTTCGCGGGGGTTTGACCGCAAGCCTAGACAGTTAGCGGGAGGCCCTTCTTGTGCCGTCTCGTCTCATGGGCTTTGTTTGCTTTAGGAGCCACCTGAATAGGCAAAGGAGCATAGAATATCAACTATTGAGGATCCATGATGCTTCTGCATGGAGATCGAGCTCGCCGGGGTGGATACTCAACTCTTTGTCGACCACTGCTACTCACGTGCGCGACAGCTTGCACTGCAGAGGGTGGACGATCTACACTTGAGCAGCTATGCACAGGGTATTTCTAATTTGATTTTGACCTACAAAATAGTTAAAAATTGTATAAAATTTCGTTTTCAACCCTAGAGTTTGATGAAATTATCGAAGTCTCTTTTTTTTATACCAAAATTCAATTGGTTTAACCTGAAAACCAACGATTTCCAAGCTCATTTTGTTTAACGGATTTATTAGAGATATATCAGTGGTTAGGACCATCAACTCGGGCTAGCCGCTAGGCCCTAGGCAACGTTGAAGACTACTGCCTACCGCCTTGTCGCTTAGAGCATCTCCAATGGTGCCATGTCAGCTAGCTATAAGACTTCCAACTCAGCTTTTTGCTTATGTGGAGGAGAGAAGAAGAGTTTGCTAACTACTATCTTACAGCTAGGCTATAGCTGATTCTAAGGCACTTGCCATCTATTACATATGGGACCACATTTTATTTTGTACACAATATTGTAGCTAGTCCATTGTAGAGGTTGTCTATATGCTAACTATAGATCGATGACATATCCACTTCTTATACCTAGTGACTAGCTACATCATTGAAGATGCTCTTAGGGGAACAATGATCATATTTGG
Source organism: Raddia distichophylla (assembly GCA_005191435.1). Lineage (NCBI taxonomy): Eukaryota > Viridiplantae > Streptophyta > Magnoliopsida > Poales > Poaceae > Raddia > Raddia distichophylla. The sequence goes on along the minus strand of SPJY01015242.1, from coordinate 4,655,822 downwards.
GATAAGAAGCTGATGTATTTATGTCTTTAAGAAGAATTGACACATATATCAATCGACACATCTTAACAACAATCGTGCACCATAAATATTTTATCACCATGCATCTTGTGGCTATGAGTTGAACACGCATGTAAATAAGCTAATCTAAAAATGGAAAAATTGGTTGTGAGGCAATCTAAATTCAATGTATTTGTTGTCAGATATTAACCTTATCAATGACATGTAGGCCCTAAAACCACATGTGATTGACTCACCAATGTCTTCTAACAATTGATATGAAATTTAGAGCGTCTTACGACAAGTTTTTTCAAAATATTGTAAAACAAGGAGTGGAATTTTACAAACATTCTTAAAAGAGAGCCAGATGCATAGCCGGAGCTACCGTGTCTACCTGAACTATTCTGTTTTGTAAATTTGGAAATTCAAACTAAGGCCTTATTCTTTTCAGCATATCGTTGTGTTGGCGATCACTATAGCAATTTTGAGAGCCCTCGAAAATAGATCTAAAAATTAAAAAGAAAAATAAAAAATAGTTTTAGGATCTTTGAAAGGACTACTAAAACCCAGGAAAAAATCTTACAAACTATCACAACATATAGATTATATAAAAATAACAAAATTTGCTACAGTAATACTCCATGCAATAGCAGTAACGGTGAAAAGAACATGGCCTAACTCGCACTTGCAGCATACGGGGAATGGTAGATTTTTGTATACAAAATCAGAGCAAAACACAGCGCTGTGGGGAGAGACGAAATTTTTGCTCGAGAAGACGAGAAACACTCGTGATTCTCAACAGAAAAAAAAAGGAACCACTCATGGGCGTGGGCAGTGGGCCCACTAATTTGTTTCGTCGACGGCCCAAAATGGTAGACGAGCTCCCCCGGTGCCGCGCGGAAAAAAATTTATTTTTTAACATTGGGCACACGGATCTCTGTTGGCCAATATTCACCTTACCGTTGATCTGTGGGATCCTCTGTGTAGTCTGCTGGGTTATAGCGAGTGGCTATCGGCTCATGATTACGGGTCCACACCTTTTCAGTGTCAGGCGGCGTGGACGATTTGACACATCAGTGAGAGGGTATCTTTTGCCGATGGCTTGCGGCATGCGTGCCTTGGTATTGGGGCTGTGTTACTCAAGGTCACCACCGTGTGGTGCCCGTTGCGGGTAACGATGCAGAGTACGCTTTGGGGTGTACGCCTTGAGCCTGGTGAGCCCAGGCTTGAGCTTGGGTCAAAGGAGGTTCGCGGAGGTTTGGCCGCGAGCCTGGACAGTTAGCAGGAGGCCCTTCTTGGGCCGTCTTGCCTCATGGGCTTTGTTTGCTTTAGGAGCCACCTGAATGGGCAAAGGAGTAGAGAATATCAACTATTGAGGATCCTTGACGCTTCCGCATGGAGATCGAGCTCACCGGGGTGGATAATCAACTCTTTGTCGACCACTGCTACTCACGTGCGCGACAGCTTGCACTGCGGAGGGTGGACGATCTACACTTGAGAGCAGCTATTCACCGGGTATTTCTAATTTGATTTTACCCTACAAAACAGTTAAAAATGTATAAAATTCATTTTCAATCTTAGAGTTTGATGAAATTATCGAAGTCTTTTTTTTAACCAAAATTCAATTGGTTTAACCTGAAAACCAACGGTTTCCAGGCTCATTTTGTTTAACGGAAATAAATCAGTGGTTAGGGTCATCAACTCGGGCTAGCCTCTAGGCCCTAGGCAACGCTGGAGACCACGGAAGCAAATCCTCTGCAGTAGTCATCCACCTGTCGGTGGCCCAAAGTCAGAGGGCAGTACTGCAGAGGATCCCGTTGAGGAGACCACTGCCTACTGCCTCGTCGCTTAGGAGAACCATGATCATATTTGGGATAAGAAGCTGATGTATTTATGTCTTTAAGAAGAATTGACACATATATCAATCGACACATCTTAACAACAATCGTGCACCATAAATATTTTATCACCATGCATCCTGTGGCTATGAGTTGAACACGCATGTAAATAGGCTAATATAAAAATAGCAAAATTGGTTGTGAGGCAATCTAAATTTAATGTATTTGTTGTTAGATATTAACATTATCAATGACAGGTGGGTTCTAAAACCACATGCCATTGACTCGCCAATGTCTTCTAGCAAATGATATGAAATTTAGAGCGTATTACCACAAATTTCTTCAAAATATTGTAAAGCAAGGAGTGGAAGTTTACAAACATTCTTAAAAGAGAGCCAGATGCATAGCCGGAGTTACTGTGTCTACTTGAACTATTTTGTTTTGTAAATTTGGAAATTCAAACTAAGGTCTTATTCTTTTCAGCATATCGTTGCGTTGGCGTATCACTGTAGCAAATTTGAGAGCCCTCGAAAAGAGGTTTAAAGATTAAAAGAAAATTTTAAAATAGTTTTTAGGATCTTTCAAAGGACTACTAAAACCCACGAAAAAATCGTTACAAATTATCACAATATATAGACTATATAAAAATAACAAAAACTGCTACAGTAATATGCAACGGTAGTAACGTTGAAAAGAACATGGCCTAACTCGCACTTGCAGCATACGGGGAATGGTAGATTTTTGTATACAAAGTCAGAGCAAAACACAGCGCTGTGGGGATTTAGTAGATTTTTTGCTCGAGAAACACTCGTGAAGTCGTGATTCTCAACAGAAAAAAAAAAACACTCGTGGGCGTGGGCGTGGGCGTGGGCAGTGGGCCCACTAAGTTGTTTCGTCGACGGCCCAAAATGGTAGACGAGCCCCCCTGGTGCCGCGCGCAGCGTGGTCTTCTTGGTCCGGAAGCCGTCCACGCCTCCGCCTCCCCCGCCATGGCGTCCAGGGATCTCCGGCGACTGCTCGACGGCGTGGCCCTCGTCGCCCGCGAGGCCGCCAGGCGCTCCATCGGGCGCGACGTCCTGAGGTCCACCCTCCTCGCCGCCACCGACCTCGCCGGGCTCACCAGGGGGACCCCTCGCAGCCCCCGGCCCCCTCCTCGCCCCCAATCCGGCACCAACTCCTCCCACCCCTCCTCCTCCTCCTCCGTCGTCTACTTCGACCACGAAGATGCCGCTGCCTCCACGCCGCAGCCGCAAGATCCCCCATTGGAGCAGCGACCCCCTGCGCCTGCGCAAGAATCATCCCACCCCGCCGCCCAGGCGCAGGAGATCACCGACACCAGTACAACCGCCACAGCCGAGGTCACGGTTGCAGCGGAACGCGAAGATGTGGAGGTGACGAGACACGTCGCCGGGGCGGCTCACACTGAGCCCTCACCGTCCCGCTCGCAGCCTCTGGTGCCGGTGGAGAAGAGGCGGCGGTTGCGGGAGCGGAGGGTGCCTTCCACACCCTTTACCCGAGCCCTTGGGTCAGTGTTTTACACCGTGCATCGATTTTAAATTTTAACCGAGAAATGTTTATTGTTTACATGTATATGCGTGAATTGGATGATGACTACCGTCTTCTTTCTCGGCTATTGCTGGAAAAAAATTAAGGTTTGCAGGCCTGGGTGCGGGGCTGGCGTGGGGAACTCTTCAGGAGTCGGCCCGGCGGGTGATGTACGGGACGCCGGCTGGCACGGACGGCAAGCGATCAGCACTGTCGCCGTTCTTGTCTGACCAGAACGCCGAGCGTGTTGCTCTTGCTCTATGTCGGATGCGGGGAGCTGCGCTCAAGGTGGGACAGATGCTGAGCATCCAGGACGAATCCCTCGTGCCCCCACCGGTATTTTCCTGAAGCTGATGCTGCAATGGTTCAGAGCTACTGTTATGTGCTCTAGCTTCTTCTTCTGACATGCCATTTGAATTGATATTGATTGAATTTATGTAGTTGCTGGCCGCTCTTGATATTGTTCGCCAAGGTGCTGATGTTATGCCGAGGAAGCAGTTGAATTCTGTCCTTGATGCTGAGCTTGGTCAGGACTGGTCCTCCATGTTGAGGAGTTTCGACTATGAGCCATTAGCTGCAGCGAGTATCGGGCAGGTTGGTCCAGCAGAGGCCCCCCTCTTATGCTTTCATAAAAGCTTATTCAATTCAAGAATTGAGGATCACCTCAACAACAAATGATGCTAATAATCATTTGATGCTTTAATCACAAGGGAGCTGTTTTGCTTATCTTAATCAGGTCCATCAGGCTGTCTTGAAGGATGGTTCAGATGTTGTGATGAAAATACAATACCCTGGTGTTGCAGACAGTATAGAAAGTGATATCGAGAATGTTAGGCTACTCTTAACATACACAAATCTCATCCCTAAAGGTCTTTTCCTTGATAGAGCTATAAAGGTAAATTTTAGTTTCCATTGTTTAGAAAGTTGTGGATTTTTTTTAAATAGCATGTAGCGGCTGACTAATTTTATACCGGATAGCGTATATCGGCGATATAGCAGATGCTACATGCTCAACTATATAATAATAAATTGTAAAGATGTACTTAATCTCAAAACTAAATGTTAGACATAATTTGTAGAAAACATCAAAGATATCGCATAACAAATATTTACACTTGGACAACATCAATATAATGAAATTCATATATGTTTTTTATTTCATCAAATAATTTATTTTGCATACCACTGTCTTTGGTATGCCTTTAACATGAAGCTTGGATGCACACTCAATCCCTCTTATCAGTTCTTAGAGGGAAACATTTATTGCTACTATTAATTAGTATATACTATATAAGTATATAGTGATTTCTAGTGGCAATGAATGTTTATAAATATGACTTGGTGAATACTCGATAGTTGATTCTAATCAATATTACTAATTTAGATGTAATTTAAGTGTTTTGTCCAATAGCGATCATACAGCGTGCAGCGGATATCGGGTGTATTAGCTGAATGTATTGTCAATATCGGACAAAACCGTTAGAGCAGCTGATGCGTAGTGATCGAGGCATCCGAAACACTATATCGGGGCTATAGAGATGCTATAGCGCGATATTATAAACAGAGTCATTTTCAATTTTCATCTTATTGAACACAATACATGTGTGTATTATTTTGACGTGTAATTATAATTTGTTTGCCAAATTTCTGTTTTCAGGTGTTTATTATGCAGATAATGTAGAATAGATAAGGATAATGTAGAATAGATAAGCATATGCTATGTGAAGTAATGTACATAAGAATGTGCTGTGCTCTTAACATATACTGTAACCTGTATTTGTGATAAACTAATAACCCAGACCCATATATTACTTAATTTTCATAATCTTATCAGTTATTAGTCAATTATGCACATTGTTTACACAATGGTATTCTAGATACCATGGCTTCTAGTATTGAGCCGAAATACACGTGTAATGTTGTTGCCAATTTATAATATGCAGAGCGTAATTTCTTTCATTTCCCTATTGTACAGGTGGCAAAGCAAGAGCTGGCAAGGGAATGTGATTATGTCTTAGAAGCAAGTAACCAGAAGCGGTACAAACAGTTGTTATCTGACAGTGGGGGCTATTATGTCCCTAAGGTCATTGATGAATTGTCTAGCAAAAAGGTGTTAACATCAGAGTTTGTTCCAGGTACTTTTAGTTTTCCATTAGTTTTTTTTATCTGTGGTATTATCACTTACAGTATTGAGTGCTGTAAGTTCTTAACAACCACAACCTTTTGAGTTATGCTGATTTTGGATTCCTGTGATCGCTGAAATTGGTGTGCGGTTTCCCTTCCTTTCTGCCATATTGAGAGAGAAGGGGGGGGGGGGTTTAAGGAAAAGAGCTTGAGGGAATGTTATGGGATGGCCCATAGATTGATTTTTCTTTTGCTATTGAGTTAGGTGCACTTTATATGACTTCAGTCATATGTGCATGGTTTCGCCTCATCACATGCTTTAAGCGTTGCAAAGTTAAAAAGGTTTTATGACACCTCGCCTCGTCTTATGCCGTAAGAACTATTCTCAAGACCTCTGGCTCCGATACCATGTTAAGTTGCATGCACCAACCAATTCACCTAAATGGCTAAGCTGATGGGGAAATGTGGACAATTCACTTTTACTTTTCAACGTTAACAACTAAAGCTAAGCCATTACATCGTGTTTGTAATGTGCTCACTCTTCTATGCATTAACCAAGTATGTTTGGTATGGTTTTAACAATTGCTTCTATATATTGGTTCTAACAGGAGTTCCTATTGATAAGGTTGCACTATTAAGCCAGGAAACCCGCAATTATGTTGGGCACAAACTGCTTGAGCTTACAATAAAGGAGTTATTTGTCTTCCGATTCATGCAGGCATGTGCTGTTTCTCATATCATCTGCTAAATTCCTAAAAAAATTGTGGTGGAGCTTGCTACTAGAATAGTTTGCATACATGTTAAAATTACATCAATTGATCATTTATAGTGCACCTGATGGATTGCATCAGTCCACCAGGCACCAGTCTGCACCCATGATAAAAAAATCCATTAGTTGATCACTTATGGGGCAACTGATAAATTTTTAAAACTTCTCTGATGTAATATACTTTTTTTAAATGTTGTATACTAAAAATAGAAGTTTTTCACCACACTTTTTGTGCAGACTGATCCAAACTGGAGTAATTTCCTTTATGATGAAACCACAAGGCAATTCAATCTTATCGACTTTGGAGCAGCCCGTGAGTTCTCAAAAAGATTTGTTGATGATTACCTGCGCATGGTAAGCATTCATAATTAATCCCCGCTTCCATTACAAATTCCATGTTGACATTTGTGGTATTTACATTACTTAGGATGGCTGTCTGATTTCTAATATCATCTCACCGAGCAGGTAGTTGCCTGCGCAAATAGAGATAGAGCTGGTGTGTTAGAAATGTCCCGCAGGCTTGGATTTCTTACGGGTGAAGAACCAGAAGTCATGCTGGACGCTCATGTCCAGGCGGCCTTCATTGTTGGTGTTCCATTCTCGACAACTGGTGGTCATGATTTCTGTGCAAACAACATCACACACAGTGTTTCTAATCTTGGGGCTACCATGTTGAAGCACAGGCTGACCCCACCGCCGGATGAAGTTTACAGCCTGCATAGAAAGCTGTCAGGCGCATTCCTAGCCTGCATAAAGATTCGGGCAGTAGTCCCCTGCAGGGAGATGCTGTTCCGGGTTTATGAGCAATACAATTTTGGTGATGACCGTGCAGACGTATTGTCCAGCACCGGATAGTAACACAACATGTTTTCTCCTTTTCTTTTTCTGGGATATTCGCAATATGGCTGTGGTTCGGTTGCAGCTCATTTTTTCTGAGAGCCTCGCAATCAGCTTCTCCATTGAATTTCATACTGGACGAATAATGTGACATTATGTTCTCGATAGCTCGGAAACTGAGTTGATTTGTTTGGATGAGCTGTCCCAAGAGATTGCACAATGCTCATATGACTCTCACTCTGGTTCAAACAGTCTGGTTTCTGTTGCTAGTATGCAACTGATAAAACTTATTTGACGACCGCCTCACATAATTTAATTAATAGCGGTGTAAGTCTGTATTGTTTTTTTCACTTTTGCTAGACATACCGCAACGCTGGAAGAGTGGGTAAGAAACCGAAACGGCTCGCCTATCAACGCTCGACTACGTGAGAAGTTGTAGTCAATAACCCATGAAAGATTCTATAAAGAATGCTTAAGGACGATTTGGCACCAAGTGTGGCTGTAGTTTAGTGGTGAGAATTCCACGTTGTGGCCGTGGAGACCTGGGCTCGAATCCCAGCAGCCACAGTTTATGGATTTTTTCCCATATTTTTTCGCTTAATTAGCCACCAAAATTACTCAAATTATTCCTGTTTCCTTGTAACTACTTTCTCCGCCTTTTCGCAGTGATGGAGCGACTACCAAACAAACCTGAGATTCCACTCGTGTTGTCTCACCGTCATCGTCAGGCGGGTGGTGGCTGCTATTTGTTTTCTGTTCCTGCTGGTTGGTGTTACTCTTACCCTGTATGCCTGTACCAAATGTGGCTGGAAAATGTTGACACTACGTTTGTACTACTGCTTGTGAATATCTGTGCAAAAACAAACCTTGCTCCTGGTGTACGTGGTGCAAATGGAGAATAGATACTGTGGGTTATTTTGAGCCTTACTCCACTTGTTGGAGCAAATATTGGAACACACTCCATCCGTTATTTTTATTTGATGTTTTTGACTTTTGACCATTTAATCCATTTTCTAGCAATCCCTGCACAAGTTCTTGCAGGCAGCAACACCTCAGAAGGCCTTAAAACACACACACAGGCATACTCAGTTCCATATATCTCTTTGTCAGCCGAACTCGAATGTCTTCTACTAATAATCATCTAGCTTAGTGTCCAGATTACCATCCTAACCTTAGTTAATCCCACTGATACAACACTTAATAACTAGGGTTAAGGACATGTCCAGTTCTAGGACTATCCCCGTACTATTCCATTACTATACAGTAATTACCATATTGCTAGGACTATCCCGTACTATTCCATTACTATACAGTAATTACCATATTGCCTCCATATTTCTCTTTTATATTTTAATTCCTTATCCTACTGCTACAACCTATAGTGCTGCGTATACCAAATCAAAAATCATCTCTAAGTAGCTATGGAACTCCTCCGCCTATCCAACTATTGGTTGCGCGCTAAGATTCATGCATAACCACCACATCCTTCTTTCAGTCTTTTGCAACCAAACCCCCACCCGCCCTCGACCGAAATTTTCTAGCCAAAAGTGATGGGCTCCTTCTTCCTCCTCTCCTTTTACTTCCCCCGAGACGGCCAACACCTGCCGCCGTCGCGTGCGACCACCACGATGGCCTCGCACGACCACGGCAGCGCGACCTCGGCTTGGCGGCTCGAGCGTGTGCGGCCACCACGGTGGGCGGCGACGGGGGCAGATGGCTTGGGGAAAGGAAGAGGAGAGGAGGAAGAAAAATGTTAGATATAATTTTGACCTCTACTAAAAGATTGTATAAAGAGTAGCTAGTTGTAGCTATATGGAGATGTTAGAAGCATCTAGAACACTCAGTTCTACTACTAGTTCATAAATGAACTAGATACTAGAAGCATCTAGCTATTACTAGCACTAAAATATAACGGACAGAAGCCAGTCGGGAAGAAGCACAACGAAGAAGCATCAACAATCTATAAGTACTCGGCATGAAGCATGACTCATCCAAGGTGCGGTAAAGAGGAGCTGCAACTCAACTATGAATCACCCGAGGGCTACTGTGGATAACATAGACCCCGGATACCCACACGGTGGGTCTAAAAGACCACCCGACAGGGGATGGACCAAGTAGGTGGATAAGGACTGGCACCACTCAGACTCTAGAAGGCTTTCCCGGCAAAGCAAGATAGAAGTTTATCCCTAATAGGGAAGATACACTTGTAATCCTGGATAACTACGTATCTGGCTAGAGGATAGAGATAGGAATCCTACCTCGTAATCGACCAGGACTCTACCTTGTAACCCTGTCCCCCACTATATAAGGCGGGCAGGGAGCCCCTGGTTCGGCATCTTCATCATCATCTACGTACACATCTCCACACCCATCCATCTAGAGACACCTCCCGATCATCTTGTACACATATACCCCATATAATCACAGAGCACAACACTAGGATATTACCTCTATCGATGAGGGCCTGAACCTGTATAAAAAACCCCCTGCCTTGTGCTACCATCGAGTTTGGATCCAGCACATAATCCCATTTAAATTCATTACCGACGATAACCCCCGGTTAAGCACTCGTCGACACCGACCCTTTCTGGCCCACTCTCGGCTCGACCAACACCGTGCTATGTGCAATCTAATGTTTTAGGGCATGAACAACCCATCACAAGTCATTGCATAGAGTTGTATTCCCCTACATTGCACTTTTGGTACAAGTTCCTTTGTAACGTCGAAAGTCGAGGTTACAAAGGAACTTGTAGCGAAAGTGCAACGCGGGAGGATACAGTCCCGTGGAAATGACTTGTGAAGGGTTGCACATGCCCTATAACTTTAGATTGCACATGACAATGCCTTGGATCGAGCCATGCGTGGAACGGAAAGGGTTGGGGCAGTTATAGCCTAGGGTTGAGTGGGACCAAAAGATCGGCTGGTGTTAGGCCGACGACACAAACTACTTTGGCGAACTCAGAAATTCAAACTTTTGGATGCACGCAGAAGTGAATGAGGAATGTGTCGGTGGTCCAATTAGGACCGACCACACAACTGCCAAGAAGTACTTTTGTCCTCAGCTTCTTCATTGGCCGCCGACATTGCCGTGTTGTCGGAATTTTGGCCACCGACATGGATTTTATGGCCGCCGACACTGATGTCATTACCTATAGTGGCTACAACACTACCACCCTCGCCCTCTCCCATGGCCAAAGCCTCCGGTTTCTAGTAGCGTCGTTGCCACTGAGGTGCTCCCTCACACAGCAGGGGAGGTGAAACTGCGATGTTCATCGGTTAACACTAAATCTAGAAGAAAACATTGCGTCGAACGAGACAGTGGGTAGGAGGGGACGAAAGCGCCGGGAGACAGAGATGGTGGAGAAGAAATAGACGTCGCAGGGCATGATGATAATGTTAGATGTGTATTGGGCTTGTGTATTGGGCTGTGTATATGCTTGGCCCGTCCCTTTACTGTATTAGGGTTTTCTAGCCTTTTCCCTTTATGCCCTTGTACTCTGTATATATACTGGCCCTTTGGCCCCCATATGAATACAAGTGCTATTCCTAACATGGTATCAGAGCCAGGTTTTTAGGGTTAGGGTTACCTCTCGTCTCTCTAGCCGCTGCCGATCCTCCTGCGTGTTGCACTTGCACGCATCATCTCCACCAACGTCTCTGCTGCTCTTCATCTTGAGCAGTTCGTCGTCGCCGTCATCTCCTCATCTCCGGAGACGTCGACTTGCTGGGTGATGACCGTGCAGACGTATTGTCCAGCACCGGATAGTAACACAACATGTTTTCTCCTTTTCTTTTTCTGGGATATTCGCAATATGGCTGTGGTTCGGTTGCAGCTCATTTTTTCTGAGAGCCTCGCAATCAGCTTCTCCATTGAATTTCATACTGGATGAATAATGCGACATTATGTTCTTGATAGCTCGGAAACTGAGTTGATTTGTTTGGATGAGCTTTCCAAGAGATTGCACAATGCTCATATGACTCTCACTCTGGTTCAAACAGTCTGGTTTCTGTTGCTAGTATGCAACTGATAAAACTTATTTGACGACCGCCTCACATAATTTAGTTAATAGCGGTGTAAGTCTGTACTGTTTTTTTTTCACTCTTGCTAGACATACCGCAACGCTGGAAGAGCGGGTAAGAAACCGAAACGGCTCGCCTATCAACGCTCGACTACGTGAGAAGTTGTAGTCAATAACCCATGAAAGATTCTATAAAGAATGCTTAAGGACGATTTGGCACCAAGTGTGGCTGTAGTTTAGTGGTGAGAATTCCACGTTGTGGCCGTGGAGACCTGGGCTCGAATCCCAGCAGCCACAGTTTATTTTTTCCCCCATCTTTTTTTGCTTAATTAGCCACCAAAATTACTCAAATTACTCTGGTTGCCTTGTAATTTCTTATTTGATTTCCTTGTAACTACTTTCTCCACCTTTTCGCAGTGATGGAGCGACTACCAACCAAACCAGAGATTCCACTCGTGTCGTCTCACCGTCATCGTCAGGCGGGTGGTGGCTGCTATTTGTTTTCTGTTCCTGCTGGTTGGTGTTACTCTTACCCTGTATGCCTGTACCTAATGTGGCTGGAAAATGTTGACACTACGTTTGTACTACTGCTTGTGAATATATGTGCAAAAACAAACCTTTGCTCCTGGTGAACGTGGTGCAAATGGAGAATAGATACTGTGGATTATTTTGAGCCTTGCTGCACTGGTTGGAGCACATATTGGAACACAATCCATCCGTTATTTTTGCTTGATGTTTTTGACTTTTGACCATTTAATCCATTTTCTAACAATCCCTGCACAAGTTCTTGCTGACAGAGTGATAGCAACACCTCAGAAGGCCTTAAAACACACACACAGGCATACTCAGTTCCATATATCTCTTTGTCAGCCGAACTCGAATGTCTTCTACTGATAATCATCTAGCTTAGTGTCCAGATTACCATCCTAACCTTAGTTGATCCCACTGATACAACACTTAATAACTAGGGTTAAGGGCATGCCCAGTTCTAGGACTATCCCCGTACTATCCCATTACTATACAATAATTACCATATTGCCTCTATATTTCTCTTTTATATTTTAATTTTTTTATTCTACTACTGCAACCTATAATGCTGCGTATACCAAATCAAAAACGTCTCTAAGTAGCTATGGAACTCCTCCGCCTATCCAACTGTTGGTTGCGAGCCGAGATTCACATAACCACCACATCCTTTTTTTTTGGTCTTTTGCAACCAAACCCCCACCCCCTCGACCGAAATTTTCTAGCCAAAAGTAATGGGCTCCTTCTTCCTCTCCTCTTCCTTCCCCCGAGACGGTCACCACCCACCGCCGCCGCCGCGTGCGACCACCACGATGGCCTCGCACGACCACGGTGGCGCGGCCTCGGCTTGGCGGCCCGAGCGTGTGCGGCCACCACGGTGGGGGCAGATGGCTCGGGGAAAGGAGGAGGAAGAAAATGTTAGATATAATTTTGACATCTACTACAAGATTGTAGAAGGAGTAGCTAGTTAGAGCTATGTGGAGACGTTGGAAGCATCTAGAACATTCAGTTCTACTGCTAGTTCTAGCTATAAAATGTTTTGGATATATGGGTTGAGCTAATGTCAGTTCAACTCGGCCTATAAATAGAACATGTAGGAGCACTTGTAAGCCAAGCTTGAGGACAAGATCAATGAATACTGCGGCTGCAATATAGTAAACCTCAAATGCTTCCTAAGTGAACATTAATATGAGATCTTATGACAGGTTTGCTTGCTGTTCGTGTGAGCTCCTGGGCCAACAAAAAAGACCTTATTGCTTTTTTGAAAATCCACTACATAAAAAATCCTTATATATGCCGCTTCATTTGTTCCGTTTTTATTACAAACCAGCAAAGATGAGGTTATCTGTTTTAGTTAATAAAAGGTGGTGTGGGACAAAGCACATTTGTGTTGGTTAGCTAGGAACCAACACAAATGAGTGAGCTAGCCACAAATCAATACAAGTAATTTGAATTTTTTATACTGATTCGTGGTTAGAACTGGCATAGATATATTTGTGTCGGTTTGTAACAGATAAAAATACTTACTCATATGTGTCGGTTGTAAGCACGAACCGCCATGGATATGTATATATTTTCAGTAATTTTAAATCTTTTAAATTTATAACTTTTTCATATAAGTTTGAACGAAAACAAATTTTATATGTAAACTATAGCTCTCGAGGAGATTTACGTTTTTGCAGTTGACATCTTTTTCCATTAAAGCAATATATATGTCTAAATAATCATTACAATGATAATTTATTTATAATTTATTCAAATAAAGTCATATAAAAAATAAATTAACAGTCTTCCACAACATTTACAACTTTGTGGTTAGAACTTTTTTATTTAATATTATTTGTATATATAAAAAGTTGTTCAAATATTTTAAAAGTATATGCCAAAAGATATGCAAATCCTATTCTAATTACAACATGAATTAGAATGGGGTGATTAGAAGGCTGAGATTGGAGTGAAGAGGACTTAAGTTCAATTATTAGTATTATGATTTGATGTGAAATTGTTTGAAATAGTGTGGTAATATACATCAATGTGCATAAAATGGTTAGATGGTGATAGGGAGCGTCTGTCTAAAACATGCTATACAGAGAAACCTGTATCAGTCGAAATCAAATAAACTCAATTGAAGGCCATATTGGATCCAAACATGCTCTACCAGCCCGATTCCGGAAAGAAGTCTGATTCCGGTAAGAAGTCGTAAGACATGCGTACGTATATTGAAAGCGCTTGCTCCCTTCCTCTCCATCAATTGTCAGACTCCGTCAACTCTCCTCTCTTAGCGAGTCGATCCCTACCGTTAGGGGTGTAAATGGGTCGGGTAATACCCGACCCGTACACATTCGGAATATATTTTTACCAGAAAATATGGTACATATCATGTATTTTTCTGTTAGGTATGTATAGAAAGAGAGGTACCCGGACAAATATTCAATTGATCCAGTCGGGTACGGGTACCCGGGTTATTTTTAAACACGGGTACCAGGATTCCTAGTGGCCCAGCTGATGTGCCTCAGAGAAACTAATACTTAATGTGCCTTTTGATGAATAACACCGGCACAACAATTCTTTTTATTGACGATATTTTGGCCATTTTTCTAGCTTTTCCCTTCTTTTCCTTTTCTTTTCCACTCATTTGAGTAAATAGCATATCTTAATCACTATGCATTTAGAATTAATGTGTGTATTTGTTTGTTTATGACTTCCATTTTACATAATGACATTTGAATTATCAGCTACCTGCTTGTGCAGGAACTTGATTTAAGTGATTCGATTGCATTTTAATTGGTTGGTTTTCGAAGAGAATATTGTTTCGATCTTGATAAAAATAAATTAACGTTGGGCCATTTTCTGAAAGTGGTATAGAAATGGTCAAATACGTTTTTTACGTTGGAATGGGTGATGAATACCAATCTTTTTGCTTAAATGAAAAGGAAAATAAAAGAAAAAGAAGGAAAAAGTCAGAAAAATGGCCAAAATGTCATCAATAAAGGGAATAGGTGTGCCCGATGTTATTCATCAAAAGACACATAACTGAGTGTTAGTTTCTATGAGGCATATCAACTGAGTGTGATACAACCGATTTTGAAGGGAATCTATGACAAGTGTGGCCCACAACGGGATAGCCAATCCCAGAAATGATGGCGGGTGTTGGAAGAAAGTTAGTTAGGATCAAGTGATGAGATGGACTAGGGGTTATTTGCAAGTTTAGTGAGCTAGTCGGGAAGGTTGACTAGGGTCCAAGTATTCAAGGGATTGGTTAGGAAGGAGTTGGTTTCTTGATAACACAATATAATCAACAAATCCAAGAGCTAGATAGGGTGATTTTACAAATCAATTTATGTTAGTTGAATATAAAATACGAATTAAGGGCCTTGGACAATTTAGTTCGGGAAAGGGGAAGAAAATTCTATGAGCCTTTCTTTTTTTCATTAAGTTCAAGTTTGACGAGAGTAATATTCTACAACTAACAACTCATTTATTTTGAACTTGTCCTTTTTATTGCAATTTTTCAATCATCAAATGCTTTGACAATTTCCCCGGGTCGGATGAAGCAATAGAATCTTGAACTAAACCTTTTGATCTTTGGTTATCTTTCGTATTAATAATATCTCAGAGTTTGCAACGAAAACTTGGTATATCGACTATACGATCATTAACTAAAATATGTCTACAATTAACTAATTGCCGGGCCTCAGGAATGGTTGAAGCCCTATCCGCGGATTTTATCAAAAACAAAAAATGTTCCCTTTTTTTCTCCTTCGATATGCATGTATGCTTCTTAGGGGATGACTACTCCGACCTTCCCCCTATCGGGGATATCCCTATACTTTCGGATTCGATTACTATCGCAAGGTTTGCAATGAAAGCTTGGTATATCGACTATATGATCATTAACTAAAATATGTCTATGGTTAACTAATTGTCGGGCCTCATGAATGGTTGAAGCCCTCCCCCCATGAAGCCTGTAAGAACCAGGACTCAAACCTAGAACCTCTTGCCCCCTTGTGACCCATGCTTAACTTTTCTAGCCAACTCACCAACCCGCCTGCGAAAGAAATCTTTACTGTTGCCACCAACCGGTATTGAAAATACGAATCACTACTTTCGCTACGAACCAGTACTGATGCCACTATCAGTACCAGTTCTAATCCATCCGATACTAATGTGCCGGTATAATAGCAAAGTTTTCTAGCAGTGCCCTCCGGCAGGTCGACAAATGACAATGCCAGCAAGTCACGACTCTTGTTCCTCTGCCATGGCCAAGCTAGTCATCTTTGTCATTCTCGCATGGCGACTACCTTGGAACCACATTGATTTTTCAGCAAGGCATCTACTCCAACGAGACCCTTATTGGAAAAGTGGTTGGTTAGCACTGCAGGAACGTCGAGCAACGCCACACTGCAGCTCAAGATTTTGCACCACACGTACAGCCCAAGAGCTGCCATCTAGGCTCACCCCTCGTAGGCTCACTACAAGAATTCAGATCTGTGTCGACGGCTAAAGCCGTAGACACAGGTCTAAATACCTCCGACACAAGCCTATGTCAGCGGCTAGCCGCAGACACTGCTCCGCCGGCGTAACTTCGACGACACATGCAGAATTTGTCGATGGCCCCACCGACAAAGCCGCATCCGGGGCATGCTCCCATGATTAGGACCGTGTTGGCAGCTTCCTGGGCCGTCGACACAAGCTCCCCCTGATGGCACGCGCGGGGTGACGGCGATCTGGCGAGTGGGCCCTATAGAAAGAATGGTGGCACGACACGTGGTAGAACAGTGTCGACGGCTCCTATATAAGCCGCCAACACAGGTCCAACAAGCTGGCCTTGCTGGTTTGCCCGGCTGTCATCTATGTCGGTGGCCTTAGAAGATGTCGCCGACACCGATGCTACCAATGTCGGCGGCCACCTGTATACCGTCGACTTTGATGTGGTCTGGTGGCCGACCTAGGGCGCACCTGGACGGGAGCAGTGTGGTCGGCCTTGTCGAAGGCCGACATTATAGATACTATTCCAGCAATAAAAATTGTGGTAATTTTTTAAAAGATCAACTTGAACCTGCAAAAAAACCTATCCACACATATACATTCCTCCATTCACCCGACCACATCCACACATAATTAGGTGCTCGATCAAATACACATTCACATCATTCCAAAATGCAAAATTATTGATAAATGGGACCAAACTCACTTCAACCTTCACATACAAACACAATTGACAACAAAATAAGTTCAAAAGTACATAATATAGACATATAGGTCACATATGGACATCAATGGGTTTTGTGAATCACCACCGAGGTCGGGATTAGGGTTAAACAAGTCCACGAATTGCTCGAGCGGTGACGACATTGTGTCATTGTCGTCACCTCCCTGCGGAACAATCATCGCAGGCGCAGGCGTAGCCGAGCCAGACATCTGCAAGAGTGGAGGAAACCACAAATTTCAAAAACTTTATCCTTTTGTGTACTGTTATGAATATGTTGTGCAAAACTGGAGGAAATGCATTACCCCTGGAGAAGCCACAAGAGCAGGTGGAAACTGGACCATAGGGAACTAGTGCGGCGGCACGAACGGGGGGAGAGTGTCGGCCTGTGGCATCGGGGTCCCGGCGTCGGCGTGAAGACAAGCTGTGGCGTAGAAGGCATTTGTGACTGGCTGGAGGACCCCGTTCCAAGAACACCTGCGGATATAATATCTTAGAATCCAAAGTCAGGAAGGACAACCTAGCTAGCTACGTATACGATCTTAATTACTTTTTGTATGTATAACATCATGTATAAGTTCTGTTCCTAGATGGCCTGCATCTGCCGGTTGTTCTCCTCTTGCTCCTTCTTCCACCGCTTCTCGTCCGCCGCCATCTGTTGTTGTAACTTCGCGATAAGTTTGTTCTGTGCGTACAGCTTGGGCATGGGCGGAAGCTGAGGCCTGCGGTTGACGTGCCCTAACCTCGGGCTTGTACGAGTTAGGTGGCACAACGGCGTTCATGGCGCCATACCTACCATGAGCCCTCCCACCTAACTCGTAGATGAGCATAGGGTCGGTCGGCATGTTGTCAGGGTCATAGTCGGCACCGTGCTTCTTCCTCATGGCCGCGTTATAGATATCCTCCGAACAAATAAGATATGTTGCGGGTTAATTCAAAAATGCTTGAAGTAGGTGTAGAAAAGCGAATGGAGGTAGTCACTTACAAGCTTCTCCTGGGCAACCGGCGGCATCGGTGGTTGTGTGCCGTCTGGCCGGACATGGGGCGTGTGTGCAATCCTCCACACGACGATTCCAGAAGGCTCAAGTCTTGTCTCGTGCTCCTATGTGAAATTAAATAGTGATATATTGAAGCAAGTTGTGAAATGAAGTTGATTGTATCTATAAAAGATAAGTGTGCTTACGATGTCTCACACGACGTGACCCGTGCTGAGGCCTTCTAGGTAGGTGGAACAGATTTTTGGGTTGGCATTTCTATTGCCCCTGTTCCTCTTAGACTTCTCGATCTAGTCCGGCGATTCCCACATCAGGCATAGGTCCCTTCAAGCGCGTGGACACTTGTCCATCTAGTCCAGACGCCAATCAATGTATTGTTTGGTGTCGAGGTACTCCAAAGATGACCTTTCCCTCGACATCTGTCGACCCCTCTTCTTGTGATGCTTGATCACCGCATCTAAGCGGGCTAGCGCATAGAGGTAGTCACTTACAAGCTTCTCCTAGGCAACCGGCGGCATCGGTGGTTGTGTGCCGTCTGGTCGGACAAAGGGCGTGTGTGCAATCCTCCACACGACGATTCCAGAGGGCTCAAGTCTTGTCTCGTGTTCCTATGTGAATTCAAATAGTGATATATTCAAGCAAGTTGTGAAATGAAGTTGATTGTATCTATAAAAGATAAGTGTGCTTACGATGTCTCACACGACGTGACCCGTGCTGAGGCCTTCTAGGTAGGTGGAACAGATTTTTGGGTTGGCATTTCTATTGCCCCTGTTCCTCTTAGACTTCTCGATCTAGTCCAACGATTCCCACATCAGGCATAGGTCCCTTCAGGCGTGTGGACACTTGTCCATCCGGTCTAGACGCCAATCAATGTACTGTTTGGCATCGAGGTACTCCAGAGATGCCCTATCCCTCGACATTTGTCTACCCCTCTTCTTGTGATGCTTGATCACCGCATCCAAGCGGGCGAGCCTGATGGTGTCCCTGACCTTCTTTGCTGCCATTCTGTTGAGCACATGGGGACAAGCCTTGTAGTCCTCTGCGAACGCGTTAGGGGATAGCTGATACCTCACTTGAAACAAAATAAAAGAAATGATCATTTACAGGTAGTCATAAAGGTATAAACACAAAAACATCACTAAGAAATGAAATTTAGCATGATACCCAGAACTCTTCGATGATAGCATCGGCGACAGTATCTCCCTCCCCATCCCCCACGAGGTAGTAGTCGCTCCAACTCGGCGCGGGGCGTTTGTTGCCACGGCTCTCGCCCACTCCCCCGATGTAGAACTGCTTGAGGAGCACACCTAGCTACTTGCTTGAGGAGCACACCTAGCTACTTTGCCAGCTCTTGCAGGCCCTTGTTGAGGAAAACCAAGCCACTGCCGGTAGAATTCAGTTTTAAACGTTTTAAGCCTAGTTAAATAGGAGGGCTTACCGACCCACGGATGTGCATCTGAGTACGGTAGTCGTGGCTCAGGGGTGTACGAGTCAAAATACCTGCAGAATAACCCCGCAGTTCCCCCAGTGCAACAACGGGTATGGCATACCGCTTATGTTATGCACCAGGAGAACGACAGGGTTATACCGCCAAAATTCCAACCCGTACACCCTGTGGCCACGAGCATCGTACTCAAACACACATCCGTATGCTGTCCAAAACATGGACAGATCGAAAAGCACAACACCTTTTATAATAGAACACAACGAACCACCGTCCGAATTCCTTATGAAAATATGAGCGCCCCTGAACGGCTTTGACTATGACCCCGTTTAGGTTACAACTTCATAATTAAGTAGAACTACTAATTACAATAATGTTGTTAGATTTCACAAATTGCATTATCCTAATTAATTAGAACTAATTACAATATCCTAATTATGTCAGATTTCACTAATTATAGTATCCTAATTAATTAGAACTACTAATGTCTTCGGCAAACATAGTACAGACAACCTAGTACCACATTAAAAAAAATAGAGACATGAGGGCTGTGTATACCTATGGGAGAGGCGGTGGCGGTGACGGAGTGCGGGGGAAGACGGTGACGACCGACGGGAGGAGGCGGTGGCGGCGGCCGGCAGGTGGAGGAGACGATGTGCAGGGCGGGGTAGGTGGCACACGGCGGGGGTGGGGGAGGCGGCACCGTAATAACTTCGTATAGCATACATTATACGAACGTGTGCTCTTCCGATCTATGGTTAGGAGGTCGTATAACTTCGTATAATGTATGCTATACGAAGTTATTACGCGGTGGAGGCGGAGCGTGGCGGCATCGACATCGACGACACGCGTGGGAGGTGGCGGAGGCTGGGAAAACCTAGTGGCCCGTGCGTTAAGTCTGAGGACTTCGCGTAGAGGCCACTTATTTTGAATAGAAGGACCTATGTCGATGGCCATATGCCGACCACACAGCTTCAAAAGCCGCTGACACTGAGAGGGTAACAGTCACCCTACTGAAAGCGGCCCACAAGCAAATCCCACACACTGGTGTCAGCGGCCTCTATGGAGCCACCGACACGGAGTCAGCTATGCCTGCGTCGCCAACCCTCGCCCGGCCACCAGGGGTGTCTGTGTGGGCGGCAGTTTCCTAAGCCGCGTACAAAAGCAAGTCTATGTTGGCGGCCTACGGCTATGTCGACCACACATACCGCCAAAGGTGGCCCCCGACCCTTTTCGGCCCACCCTCGGCTCGACTGACACTGTGCTACGTGTAATGTAATGTTTTAGGACATGAACTACCCATCACAAGTCATTACATAGGGTTGTATCCCCCTGCATTGAACTTTCGGTACAAGTTCCTTTGTAACCTCGACGTTGTATCAGCTTCATACAAGGCAAGTCGCGGTTACAAAGGAACTTGTAGCGAAAGTGCAACGCGGGAGGATACAACCCCGTGGAAATGCGCATGCCCTAACTTTAGAATGCCTTGGATCGAGCCGTGCGTGGAACAAAAAGGGTCCGGGCACTGACATCCTAGGGTAGGGAGGTAGGCCACCGACATAGAACGTCTTGTGTCGACGGCCCAGGCCAGGGCCACCGACATAGACCACCCAAGGCACCAGACCCTTTCCGGCCTAGCCTCGGCTCGATCCGAGGCTTGCTATGTGCAATCTAAGGTTGTAGGGCATGCACAATCCATCACAAGTCATTCCACGGGGTTGTATCGCCCTTCGTTGCAATTTCGGCGTAAGTTACAAAGTATGTGCCTAGCTTATACAAAGCTGATACAACGTCGAAGTTACAAAGGAACTTGTAACGAAAGTGCAACGCAGGGGGATACAACCCTGTGTAATGGGTTGTGAATGCCCTACAACTTTAGATTGCACATAGCAATTCCAGGGATCGAGCCGTGCGTGACACGGAAGGGGTCATGGCATCGACGGCTTGGCGGGGAGGGTCTGTGTCGTCGGTGTAGCTTTATGCCGCCGACATAGACAGGATTGTGTCGGTGGCAAATTCTAGAGTCGCCGACACAGCAACTGACCGCCCTTCCTATGTGAACTCCCTTTTGTCTACCAAGCAGGACCAACCTGAACTCCTTCCATCTTGTGCGTTAAGGCGCCGTCAAGGAGAGCCAAAATGTGGTCGGCTGGTGTTAGGCCGACGACACAGACTACTTTGGCGGACTCAGAATTTCTAATTTTTGGACGCATGCAGAAGTGAATGTGGAATGTGTCGGCGACCTAATTAGGGCTGACCACACAGCTTGCCAGGAAGTACTTTTGTCCTCGGCTTCTTCGTTGGCCGCTGTCATTGCCGTGTCGTCGGGATTTTGGCCACCGGCATAGATTTTATGGCCACCGACACTGATGTCATTTCCTATAGTGGCTACAACACGACCACCCTTGCCCATGGCCATAGCCTCCATTTTCCAGCAGTGCCGTTGCCACCGAGGTGTTCCCTAACACAGCAGGGGAAGTGAAACTGCGCTGTTTATCGGTTAACACGGTAAATCTAGAACAAAACATTGTGTCGAACGGGACAGTGGGTAGGAGGGGATGAAAGGGCCTGGAGGCGGATATGGTGGAGAATAAATAGACGTTGCATGGAACGATGATAACATATGGCATCTCGGGTTCTTCGGCTTTGCTAAATGTGTGCATACACTATCACGGCAATTGTATGTTTTTCTATCATGACAATTGTATGTTTTCGAAACAAATCTTTTATTTTGCTTTACGGAGCTATGTCAAAGTTTGGTGCTCATCAAAGTTACTTTATAAAATTCGAACTAGTATGGAAAACTCGATAAGATTTAACTAGTTCACTTTACATATCATGCGTTGATGTGGATTCTATGTTTCTGGCAAACCAACTTGTAATTAATGTTGTATCAGTTCTTTGAAGTATATTAGATAAGTTAACTTGTTTTGTCTTGTAAATTCACTTTAATTACATGTCAATAATTAGTCCATTTCATGTGCCATATACCTTTTTCCTTTTTTTAGTAGGACTATACTTTTGAAAAGTGTATAAATAATTCAGATATGTGTGACAAGTGCCAACTTTATGACTTCATGATTTTACATGTGAGTGTTTATTATGGGTCTCCTATTTCTATCATGCCAATTATGTTTGTAGGCCATAAAGATAGCGAACCATGACATGTCTTGATAAATTCTACTTACATGCGAGTTTCATTTAGTGATCATATCCTTGAGCATGGAGTCCGTGCACAAGATCTCTGTCTTAAAATTGTTGAAAATTGATCATCGTACTTGAGGTTCGAAAACGTTTGTAGCTCAAACGACATCACCTGAAACAAGACGATGGCTCGTTGATCGTGACGCACAGTGAAAAGTAGTTTTAGTATAATCGCAGCTCCCCAGCAAGGTATGTGACTCAACCGCCATATATGCTAGTGAAGAAGAATTTTTTGACGAGCTACCTAGATAACCACGAAGAACAACATAAGATGTGCCTCGTTTTGTATAAGACCATTCACATTGTAGTTGGACCCAAGGATTCACAAAGGACCCATCTGGATGTGCCCTTTTATTAGGTGTTGTTCCATAATTGCAACATTTAGTTATTGGCCACACATGATGATGTGTGGATTTTATTTATAAAGGATCGCTAAATGGGTACAAAATGACACATGATCTATTTTACCTAACAGGCACTGGTAGCAGCACAAGTGCTGAAGGGTGTGATGCAGTTGCAGTGGCTTGGGTACATGCCGCAAAAGGAAGGAAGGCTACTGGCGACCTCCAAAGTCCTCAACGTCGAGAATGCTCCTTGCGGTTGCACGTAACCAAAAAATCCTTGTTGCTGCTGCACGGCCACCTGGGCCAAGCTACATATCGCCGGGCAACGGTATTGCGGTGACAACTGTCTCAATTGCGTGCAACACTGTTGGTGCATCACCATGCAGCTGCTCGACTGCCATAGTCGTGATTCAAGAAAGGGCATCGCGGTCATGGGACCGCACTGCTGAATCAAGTATTGCCTGCATGGTTCAAGGCCCTGTAGTTGCCCAAACTGCCATGGCTCAGGGAAGCTTAGGCCGTATGTGTCACACTGTGCCGACCCACAGCTCATGGCGAGGGCAAGGACGACCAGAATTAAAAAGGTCTTCATCCTGCTACTGTGAGATGCTAATGCTCTTGCCTCGTTTGGTGTTTACACTTTGGGAGAGGTGAATACTATTTTCATGGTGTGCGCTTTTTATAGCCTTGAGCCAGCAATAGCGTGGTATCCAAGGTCCTTCTGCTTTGCTAAATGTGTGCATAGACTATCATGGCAATTGGATTTTTTTTCTAAACAAATCTTTTATTGTGCTTTATGGAGCTATGTTGTAGTTTTGCGCTCATCAAAGCTACTTTATAATATGTTGAACCAACCTAGAAAGCCTGACAAAGTTTAATTAGTTCACTTTACATGCCAAGCGTTGACGTGCATTCCATGTTTTTGGTGAACCAATTTGTATCAAGGTTTAATTAGTTCAGTTTACATGTCAAGCGTTAATGTGCGTTTCATGTTTTGGGCGAACCAATTTGTATTGTTGCATCAGTTCTTTGATGTAAATTGGATAAGTTATCTTGCCTTTTCTTGTAAAATTCACTTTACATGTCAAGAATCAATTTTCATGTGCCATATATCTTTTCCATTTTTGTCCAAGGGTGCACTTTTAAAATGATGTGTGAATAATTCAGATATGTGTGATAAGAACTTGTATGAGTTCATTATTTTACACGTGAGCATTTATTATGGATCTCCTATTTCTATCAAGATAATTTGTTTGTAGGCCATAATAATTATGAGGCAAAAACATGTCATGATAAATTCTACTTGCATGCCATTTCCGCTGAGCGATCATATCCTTTGTGCCAGCTAAATTTTTATTTTAATAGTTCATCCCTTATTAATATATTGTTTTATAGCATTAGGAAATGAGTCCGACCTGTGTAACTGATCAATTTTTATAAAGAACTATGGCATTTAAAAGTTGTAATCCCATATGAGTGCAATCGAGAATTCATCACGGTGTACGAACAAGGAAGATGGAGATCCTTGCGCAAAGGCGTGTTCCGAGGTCGCTTAAGCTTACATGCATGTGTTCTGATTCCATCCAATTAATCTCAGCGTGATGCCAATATCATGTCAACAAATTCCATGATAAAACACGTACAAAAAAACTCACTGTCATTGTAATTATGCTGAAAAAGCATGGACTCCATGCATGAGATCTCTCTATGTCTTATAGTTTTTGAAAATTGCCTGCCGTACTTGAGATTCGAAATCAATTGCAGCTCAAATGGCATCACCTGAAACAAGACGATGGCTCGCTGACTGTGGCGTGTAGTCAAAAGTAGTTTTAGTGTAATTGCTGCTCCCCAGCAAGGTGTACCACTCAACTGTCATACATGCTAATGAAGAAGAATTTTACAACAAGCTACCTAGATAACCATGAAGAACAACATAAGATGTCCTCATTTCACACTAGAACATTCACATCGGAATAGTTGGACCCAAGGATTCACCGAGGACTCATCTGGATGTGCAATTTTATTAGATGTTGTTCCATAGTTGCAAGATGTAGTTATCGGCCATACATGATGATGTGTGGATTTTATTAATAAAGGATCGTGAAATGGTTAGGAGGTGATAGGGAGTGGCTGTTAAAAAAAATTGGCTAAAAACTGATCTGTATTGGTAATTTGTTGTGTGACACAAGTCACTGGCCTCATGGGCTCCGTGGATAAACTTGTATTGGTGGAAACAAGATAAACTCAACTGAAAACGGCCGGATCAGCAAAACTATGGTTGTCCGATTCCGGCTAGATGTCGCAACACATGCAGTTAGTCGGACTGTCTATATGGAGTATATTGAAAGCCTTTGCTCTCTGCCTCTCCATCAATTGTCGAGACTCCCCAAACTCTCCTCTCTCCAGCGAGTCTATCCGTACCGTATGCCGTCAAGTAGTGGAGCCACCTCACCGCCTCTTGCAACATGAACGCCGCACCGCCTCTTGCAACATCAACGGCGGCGGTGACATCGTGGCCGGCGGCGACGTCGTGATTCGGCCAGTATGGTCTGACAATTTTAAGGACGAGTTTGATGACATCGTGGTCCAGCCAGTATTGTCTGAGAATTTCGAGGCCGAGTCCGCGGTCTTCTACCCAACACCTCTTGTGACCCACATCTAACTCTTCTAGTCAACTTACCCAACAACGCATTTTGATATAACTAGCATATGCATACCTTTTAACCTTTTATTAAATGAGCATCAGTACTGGTTGTTGACGAGCCCCCATCAGTATCGGTTCATATTACGAACCAATATTGATGAGACCAAATGCCAGTTGGCCTGTACCTGTCTGCGAAAGAAATCTTATTGTTGCCCCCCTAACTAAACTCAGAATCACTACTGTTTTTACGAATCGGTGTCACTATCCGTATCGTTTTCAATCCAACCGATACTGATGTTTCAGTATATTAGCCCAGTTTTCTAGTAGTGGGCAACGGCGAGATTGTCGAAAGCCCTGGCTCTCTGTCTCTCTATCAATTGTCGAGACTTCCCAACTCTCTTCTCTCCAGCGAGTGGATCCTACCGTACGCCGTCCGAGTAGTGGAGCCACCGCGCCGTTTCTTGAAATGGACGGCGGCGGCGGCGGTGACGTCGTGGTCCGGCCAGTATGGTGTGAGAATTTCGATGCCGAATCCACAGTCTTCTACGCGGTGGCGCCGCGTGCCCGGGACGTCGCGCTCAACGTGCAGTACCCCGGGTGCGTCGTCTTCGACGGCGACGGCGAGAACCTGTACGGCCTCACGCCGGCGGAACGCTACGGGGTGATCCACGCCAACGCGAACGAGCTCAAGCCGCTGCAGGTGGGCCTCGCCATCCGCACCAACGACGGCCGGTGCTTCGCGTGGGAGTTTAATCTGCGCGACTTCGACGTCGACTCCGAGGACAGGCTCTCCTTGTCCGGCATCGACGGCTTCAGGCTCCAGTGGCTGCTCCACGACTCCGGCCTTCTCCGGCGCCGGCCATCGTGGGCGACGTTCACCAGCGCGTCTACGTCGCCTACTTGGTCAACATCATTTATACGCTGTTGGGTTTAATCTAGTTTAGTGCTGTGTTTAGTTTCTTGTTAATTAGTGGTTGAGTCAGTTTGTTGGCCGGTGTGGCCGTGTGCGCGTGTGTTTGTTGGCCGGTGTGGCCCTTGGAGTCCGTTTGAGATACGAGATCGGTGTGGTCATGAGTTTGTAAGCAATATGATGTGTGCTGCTATATATAAAGGGCAGGGTGCCCAGCGATCAGATTAGATCGCATGTTTTACAATCTTTCCTTATGTTTCATTCATATATAATGCATACACCCTGTGTATGTGCTATCCTATAGAAATTCTACTATAGGAATTCGATAAGAATTGAGTTGTTGCTATGGTAAGTTAACATGGTTCGTTATTAAACCGTGGATTTGGTGAATCAAATCCATCATTATTGTATACTCTTTGATAGATATAGCGCAACCCAAATCAATCCCTAATCCTTATCTTACAAGTTCTTAATAGGCCCCTTTCTTATTTTGAATGTAAATACCTAAATACTAAGAAAATTTTCCGTTGACAGCAATCTATGCTTCACAGTAGTATATATTTTGTATATCGAAGTCCTAGATAGGAAAGTAGAGTAGGGACAGACCCTCCACAAAAGGCGAAATGTATATGAAAAAAAGATTGATTGAACTTTTCAACGGACCCATTCCACGAGTAAACGATTGAATGGGATTCGCTTGGGCAACGAAATCAAGTCTTAGTCCCCTTTTCTCGCTTATTGAATTAACTAATTCATTTCCTTTTAACTTTTGGATTTTTGGCTATTTTTTTGAATTTGATTTGGCATTATTTAACAAGAAAAAATGACGGCGACAAACTACACCACTTGGGTGATCAAGGTGGAGGCGATCATGGAAGCCCAGGGCGTCTGGGATGCTGTGGATCCCGTGCCAGGAATCATCGTCGATCCAAAGAAGGACAAGACGGCGAAGGCACTGCTGTTCCAAGCCCTTCCGGAAGACCTCCCGTTGCAGGTGGCAACAAAGAAGACGGCCAAGGAGGTGTGGGTGGCCCTCAAGACATGGTATGTCGGAGCAGATCGAGTGAAGACGGCAAGGCTGCAGATGCTCAAAAGTGAGTTTGAGTCTCTGCGGATGAAGGAGGGAGAAACCCTAGATGACTACGCCGGCAAGTTGAGCGGGATGGCAGTGAGATTCACGAATCTCGGGTCAACCATAGAAGATGCCGCCATGGTAAAGAAGTTGTTCGATACCATGCCGGAAAAGTACAACACCATCATTGCTGGCGTTGAGCAGTTCTGCGACCTCCAAACCATGCCGTTTGAAGAGGCCGTTGGACGCTTGAAGACGTTCGAGGAGCATGTGCAAGTGCGCACATCGGTGGGGAGCACCGGCAATGGCCAGCAATTGCTCACTCAGGCGGAGTGGCAAGCGCGGCAGAAGAACCTCGGCGGAGATTCATCTTCAGGCTCCAAGGCGAAGACTCCAGCTCCCAGTGAAGGGGCAACCATGGCGGCCGTGGTGGTCGTGGCGGATGGCGTGGCAGAAGGCGCGGACGAGGTCGGGATGGCCGCGGTGACCGCAGTGGGAACCCTCGGACGGATGGATCGGCCAACTCAGGCGGGAGGGGCCGAGACAAGAGCCATATTAAATGCTTCAATTGCGAGAAGTATGGCCACTTTGCTTCGGAGTGCAGGAGCAAACCACGCGGTGAGGAGGCAAACCTCACGCGCACTGAGGAACAGGAGCCAACATTGCTCCTGTCGGCCAGCGTGGAGACATGCGGGGAGGTCTTGCTCAACGAGGGTTCTATCGACCCGATGCTGCTGATTGGTGATGGTAAGACCAGATCTGAAATTTGGTACTTTGATAATGGTGCCAGTAATCACATGTGTGGTGAGCTAGAAAAGTTCTAGGAGTTGGACAGCTTAGTTCCAGGAGTTAATCACGCTGTCTTTGAAGAAGTTGGAAGAGGCGCGCGTGGCGGAAGCTGGAAGAGGCGCGGCGGAGCCGGCAAGGGGCCGAGAGGAGGTGGCGCGTGCGACAGCGTCAGCTTCACGGAGTTTAGGAGAGAATGCACTTTAAGATTAACAAATTTCAATTTCCCTTCCTTTTTTTCTTTTTTATTGTTGTTGATTTCCAGTTTCTCAAGGAAGCACGGCAGTTCCTAGATCTGTTCTTGATTTCATTTTCTTGTCTTTTTTTCTCAATTTCTCATTGATTTTGTTCTTATGGTTTGGGCTGCAAAAAGGGAACCTGATGAATTCATCGACATGTAAAAATTAGGTATTACATCATTATTATATGTGTATTTGTATGGGATATGATATTGAGAATATGCCTGAGGCAATTAGGTATTCAAGTGATATCCTCTATAAGCATGTTTAAATGGCATGTAAAATCTGATGTTGTTGTATTAGATGAACAGGTTTGTGGGTAATAGCTAGTTTAGTTAGCAAGGTGATTATGGAATCACATATCCAGCGCTTGTCCTAGACCTGTCCTGGACCAACTCGTGCAACCTACCTTGACAAACAATAATAGGGACAAACTTGAGAAAAACAACCAAACACTGCCACAATCATTCATACATCCCTCATGGCTTTGACTTATCAAAAAAACCATGCTGGATCGTCATGCACGATCATTGTTCGCCTAGTCGGCCGACTAGGCCGCCTAGTCGCCAATTAGTCGCTAGTCTGCAATAACACGTCCTGCTACACTACTTGTCTAGTTGTCCGACTAGTCCGACTAGTCACCGATTAGTCGCCGATTAGTCGCTAGTCTACTCTTTAGCTAGTGGGTACCCGTCCTACTGCTGATTAGCGTGTAGGCCAACACTGTGCACGATGCAACCAAACACACCCTTAGGGTACTGGGATGGGGACGAGGGCAATGAGTATGGGTTTATATGTGATGGCATTTGAGGATAATTTTCTTGAAACTACATATGCACTTATGAAGGCTAAAAGGGCAGCTCTATAAACATCGTCAAATATTTGGGGCCTTAACAAATTTTTGCCAAGCCACGGAAGCACTTGCCAGGGGCTCGTATGCAAATCCATAGTGATGTAAAACTAAAATCGCAAACAACAAAGTTTTTTTTTGCAAACCTGTTGTTGGCGATTCTTACGCTCTTAGAAATTAATCCGCAAGCGGATGGATAACGCTTGTAGTTTTCACCTAGGAGTATTCCAAGGTATCGAATCTACAGGGAACGAGGAAGAAAGATAATTCTAATATCTATATTATTAAGATACCAACCAGCTAGCTAAGGGGTAAATATGATACGATAAATAGACCGGTGACACACACACACACACACTAAATAGAGTGCTACAACAATTAGGCAGACAGTTGAGAGGACAACGAGACGGGTTTAATAAGTTCGTAAATGTTGTGTGATTCAGTTTATTGAGAGAGCTTGAGCGATAACGATCAGTGGTTCACTTAATATTCGTCGTCGGAGCTCGGACATTCACTACCACCCGCTATCCTGAATTGGAATCCCAAATGGTTATGATCATTCTGATAGGGCTCTACTGATCCAAAGCCGAACGCTGTGAGTTACGCACGAGATAATTAATATCTACGGATGGATAGGGCTGTCACCACCTACCACCTACCACATATACGTGGGCCCGAGTGTAAACCGAGTTAGTCCTAGTTTCAGACACCACGTCTACTACTATTTCTAATCAACCTTCCTCGGATCCTAGGAAGATGATCCAGGTTCAATACTTGGGGTCTTTCAGTATATGAGTGAGAACCTAAACTGATTCCAGACGAATATAAGCTACCGGTAAGATTAATCCACACAACTCATTTAGTAGATATGCTCAATCTCAAATAAAGCTCAACACAATATAAAATGAATGAAATGATCCCACTAATTAAATAAATAATTAGGAAAGGGCACAAGAGCTATTACCTAAATTCCCGAAGGCACTTCCGAAACTCCGAGGCTTCAGCTCGACTCGACTCTAACTCCCAACTAATCTATTCTAACTAAAAAGCAACTCTAAGTGAAGTGGATGAAGTGAAGTGTGGTGGTGTTGTAAAAGTGAGGTGAGGGGGTCCTTTTATAGTGTTCCGAAGCCAATGAGAGGGTGTCACGGCATGGGACACTTGTCATCTTGCCACCCTCCAAAGGAGAATCCAATCGGCATCCGAGGTGGGTCAGCCGGCCTAGGGTGGGTCGGCCGGCCCACCCTTTTCATCATCTGACCGCCAATTTCTCCTGTGATGCTTCATCAATGGTGTAGATCATCTCTTCCAATCGGTTTGGCAGTTGGAGACCGGTAGCATTGGGTTCCTTTAGAATCCTATGCATGACTTGTGAAGCACTCCCTGTTTCTGGATCAAACCGACTTGTATGGATGGTTGGGATGGTCTTTAGGTGTGTTTTTTGGCGTGTGGGAGAAAAACCGAGGCAAATTGACCAAAAGAAGGGACCGGCCGACCTGGCTTGGGTCGGCCGTCCTGCCTGGTTTGGTCCGGTCTGGCTCATCGTCTTTCGGAACTCTTTTCTCCCTCATCTGAGCTTCAAATATAGCAAATAATATATGCATTTCGATCGTCTCGACGAGCTCTTCATCATGGTGTAGTCCATTTTATTATTTGATAACTTTTCAAAATATGTTTAATTCAAACTCCATCTTTCGTCCAATTTGCATACGGCCGATAAATCGTCTTTACTTGTGCATGCCTGTAAAACATGAGACTACACCAAAACTTATGGAACTCATTAATGTTAGCCTCAATGTAGTTTGAATTCCTTTATTTTGTAGATATGTTGACGGTCAAAAGCATACAAAATTTTACAAATGAGGATTGTCAACACCTGTTCCCCAGGAGGAGCCGAATCGGGCGGCTGAGATGATGGGCACGCGGTGTAATCCAACGACCGAGGGTTTCCGGGTGACGTGGCCACCGCGGGGAGCCAGTAGCGCTACGCGCTATATAGTAGCGTAGCAAATATTGTGTAATTCTGTCTGCATTGTTCGTTTCAGTTTTAATGTGAAAATATGCCTGTTAATTGCAAGACAAAAGAAGCTTGATTCTACACAACCAAATTCTAATGGCCGACCCATTTGGAAACAGCCATTTGGAAATTATGAGTGCTATTTACAAAAGTTATAAGTTTTTCGTACAATGCTCATTTTTCTTATTTGGACATCGTGGTCTAGACGTTTGTTTGAATACATACAGGTCACAATTGATCGACCGAACTAGACCTCCAGAAAAGTATGGTCACTAACAACCGAACTAGGCCCCTAGGAGAGTTTGGGCTTGTTTGGCCTTTGAGGAGGTGGATGAGCATTATTGGTGGAGTGTTGAACATCTCGCATTGATGACTTGGATAAAGAATTTAACCATATTTATCTTTTTCTTGTCGTTGGGCAACATAGTCGATGCCACAGTAGAAGTAGGAGGCATCGTATCTTTACTTGTAATGTCCTAATTATTCTCCCCTTCTAGATCTGTAGCATCCTCAACTCCATATTATTCGGCTGCAAAATGTGAGTAGCAAAAAGAGCAAAGAAATTGGCGCATCCTTGACAATAAAATCAATAGAAGTCGAATTGTTCTCATTCTTGCCTTTACAATTAGATTTTCATTATCCTTTAGTGTCACTCCTAGGTCGAACATGCATCTATGGCAGGTGTTGCCCACAACGGGATAGTCAATCCTAGAAATGATGACGAGTGTTGGAAGAAAGTTAATTAGGATCAAGTGATGAGATGGAACAGGGGCTATTTGCAAGTTTAGTGAACTAGTCGGGAAGGTTGGCTAAGGTCATGTTCAAGGCGTTGGTTAGGACGGTGTTGGTTTCTTGATAACACAATATAATCAACAAATCCAAGAGCTGGATAGGGTGATTTTGAAAACTATCTTACAAATTGCCTTTATGCAAATGAAAGAAACTCCCCCGTGAAGCCTGTAAGAACCATGACTTGAAGGGAAGGTCGGCTAAGGTCGTGTTCAAGGCGTTGGTTAGGAAAGAGTTGGTTTGTTGATAACACAATATAATCAACAAATCCAAGATCTAGATAGGGTGATTTTAAAAACTATCTTACAAATTGTCTTTATGCAAATGAAAGAAACTCCCCCTGTGAACCCTGTGAGAACCATGACTCGAACCCAACACCTCTTGCCCCCAGTGACCCACGCTTCACTCTTCTAGCCAACTCACCCACCCACGCGTTCTGATATAATTAGCACATGCATTCCTTTTTAAGTTTTTTCAAAAACGAGTCATCAGTATCGGTTCGTAATAATTATGAACCGATACTGATGAGCCCCCATCAGTACCAGTAATGAGCCTGTGTGCCAGCTAGTCTGTACCCACTTGTAAAAGGAATCTTTATTGCTGCCTCTAACCGTCACTGAAAATTCGAATCGCTACTTTTGCTACGAACTGGTACTGATGCCACTATCAGTACCAGTTACAATTCAACCGGTACTAATGTGTTGGTATAATAGCAAAATTTTCCAGTAGTGCCCTCCGGCACGTTGACAAATGACAATGCCAGCGGGTCACGACACTTGTTCTTCTGCTACGGCCAAGCTAGTCGTATTTCGCATTCTCGCGTGGCGACTACGTACATCTATCTATCCTGGAGAGTTACGTTGATTTTTCAGCAAGGCATCTAATTAATCCAACGAGAGAAATAAGGCACCTTGCCCTGCTTGGAAAAGTTATTGGTTAGCATTGCAGGAATGTCGAGCAGCTCAAGATTTTGCACCACACGTACAGCCCAAGAGCTGCCATCTGGGCTCACCCCTTGTAGGCTACAACACCACCACCCTCGCCCCCATGGCCATAGCCTCCGATTTCCAGCAGCGTCGTTGCCACCGAGGTGCTCCCTCACACAGCAGGGGTGGCAAAACGGCGTTGTGCATCGGTTAACACGGTAAATCTAGAAGAGAACGTTGCGGAGAACGGGACAGTGGGTAGGAGGGGACAAAAGAGCCGGGAGACGGAGATGGTGGAGAAGGCATGGACAGCGCAGGGCACGATGATAGCCTGGCATCTCGGATTCTTCGACTTTGCTAAACATGTGTGCGTACACTGTGATGGCAATTGTATGTTTTCTGTCATGGCTATTGTATGTTTTCGAAACAAATCTTTTATTTTGCTTTACAGAACTATATCGAAGCTTGGTGCTCATCAAAGTTACTTTATAATATGTCGAACTAGCCTGGAAAGCTCGACAAGATTTAACTAGTTCACTTTATATGTCATGTTTTGACGTGGATTCCATGTTTCTAGCAAACCAACTTTTGTAATTAATGTTGTATCAGTTCTTTGATGTATATTAGATAAGTTATCTTATTTTGTCTTGTAAATTCACTTTACATGTCAATAGTTAGTCATTTTTCGTGTGCCATATACCTTTTTCTTTTTTGTGTAGGACTATACATTTAAAAATGTGTGTGAATAATTCAGATATGTGTGACAAGTGCCAACTTTAAAACTTCATCATTTTACATATGTTTATTATGTATCTCCTATTTCTATCATGCCAATTATGTTTGTAGGACATAAAGATTATGAGACCATGACATGTCTTGATAAATTCTACTAACATGCGAGTTTCGTTTAGTGGGTATCCTTGGGATTGGATTCCATACACGAGATCTCTCTGTCTAAAAAGTGCTGAAAGTTGATCGTCATACTTGAGGTTCGAAAACGTTTGCAGCTCAAGCAGCATCACCTGAAACAAGACGATGGCTCGTTGATCATGGCGCGCAGTCAAAAGTAGTTTTAGTACATATAATTGTTGCTCCTCAGCAAGGTGTGCCACTCAACCGCTATATATGCTAGTGAAGAAAAATTTTACGACGAGCTACCTAGATAACCACGAAGAACAACATAAGATGTGCCTTATTTCGTACTAGACCATTCACATTGTAGTTGTTGGACCCAAGGATTCACAAAGAACCCATCTGGATGTGCAATTTTATTAGGTGTTGTTCCATAGTAGCAACATGTAGTTATCGGCCACACATGATGATGTGCGGATTT
This sequence comes from Raddia distichophylla, assembly GCA_005191435.1. Classification (NCBI taxonomy): domain Eukaryota; kingdom Viridiplantae; phylum Streptophyta; class Magnoliopsida; order Poales; family Poaceae; genus Raddia; species Raddia distichophylla. The sequence continues at coordinate 4,621,406 of SPJY01015242.1, read as the reverse complement.
TATTTATAAAGGATCGCCAAATGGGTACAAAATGGCACATGATCTATTTTATCTAACAGGCACCGGTAGCAGCACAGGTGTTGAAGGGTGTGATGCAGTTGCACTGGCTGGGGTACACGCCGCTAAAGGATGGAAGGCTGCTGGCCACCTCCAAAGTCCTCAACGTCGAGAATGCTCCTTGCGGTTGCATGTAACCAAAAAATCCTTGTTGCTGCTGCACTACTACCTGGGCCAAGTTGCATATCGGCAGCTGTCTCAATTGCCTGTAGCACTGCTGGTGCATCACCACGCAGTTGCTCGACTTCCATAGTTGTGATTCAAGGAAGGGCATCGCCGTCGTGGTACCGCACTGCTGAATCAAGTATTGCCTGCATGATTCAATGCCCTGTAGTTGCCCAAACTGCCATGGCTCAGTGAAACTTAGGCCATATGTGTCACATTGTGACAACGCACAGCTCATGGCGAGGGCAAGGACAGCAAGAATTAAAAAGGTCTTCATGATGCTATTGTGAGATGCTAATGCTCTTGCCTCGTTTGGTGTTTACACTTCGGGAGGGGTGAATGCTATGTTCATGGTGTGCTCTTTTTATAGCCATGAGCCAACGATAGCATGGTACCCTGGGTCCTTCGGGTTTGCTAAATGTGTGCATAGTCTATCATGGAAATTGAATGTTTTCTAAACAAAACTTTTATTGTGCTTTATGGAGCTATGTTGAAGTTCTGCGCTCGTCAAAGTTATTTTATAATAGAACCAGCCTGAAAAGCTTGACAAGGTTTAATTAGTTCACTTTACATGTCAAGCGTTGATGTGTGTTCCATGTTTTAGGTGAACCAACTTGTATTGTTGCATCAGATCTTTGATTGAAATTGGAAAAGTTATCTTGCTTTTTCTTGTAAATTCACTTTACATGCCAAGAATCAATTTTCATATGCCATATATCTTTTCCTTTTTTGTTCAAGCGTGCACTTTTAAAATGATGTGTGATAATTCAGATATGTGTGATAATTAAGAACTTTTGTGACTTCATTATTTTACATGTGAGCATTTATTATAGAGATTTCCTATTTCTATCAAGCTAATTTTGTTTGTAGGTCATAAAAAATATGAGACAAAGACATGTCATGATAAATTCTACTTACCTACGAGTTTCGTTCAGCGATCATATCCTTTGTGCCAGCTAAATTTTTATTTTGATCATGCATCACTTATTTATATATTGTTTTATAGCACTAGGAAATGAGTCTGACCTGTGTAACCGATCAATTCTGTAAAGAATTATGTCATTTAAAAGCAGTAATCCCGTACGAGTGCAATCGGGAATTCGTCACGGTCAAAAACTTACGGTCATTGTAAGTTTTTGTTAACAAATTCGATGAAAAAACACGTACAGAAACTTACGGTCATTGTAATTATGCTAAAACAGCATGGAGTTCGTGCATGATTTCTCTCTGTCTTAAAATTGTTGAATATTGATCGCCGTACTTGTGGTTCGAAAACGTTTCCAGCTCAAACGGCATCACCTGAAACAAAATGATGGCTCGATGATCGTGGCACGCAGTCAAAAGTAGTTTTAGTATCGTCACCGTTCCCCAACCATATATGCCAGTGAAGAAGAATTTTACGACAAGCTACCTAGATAACACTCTCGTCGGCCGTAATTTTTATGGTTGATTAATTCACACAATTACCATATAGTATTAATTGCACCAAAGATGCAGTCAATATTATTTTGCATCACAAACTTTAAAACTAATTTTCTAACCCCTTTATCTTGTCCCGTTCGCTGTCAAGTCTTCCATTGGTGTTGATGTGGTCGCAGTCTTTGATATTTGGGACAATTCCCTATGTGCCACCAAAAAGAATTCCAATCTCTTAAATGCCATCCTGTGTGTATGATATGTGGGACCGTCTAAATCTATGACGTGTGGGCCCAGTGGCATACAGGGCATTTTCATTATTTTCAGTGGCATACAGGGTATTTTTCCTTGATATATTTTGGAATAGTGGCAGGTCATATGACATTATATATTTTTTTCGAAGAAGGGGCAGGAGAACTGCCATCCTAATTAATTGCAGAAGGAGAAAAACAAAGTAAAAACACCGTGCAAAGCACGGGGGTTACAACACAGCCCTCCTCGACCAAGACCGAGCACTGGCGGACGAATAAACGACCGCCCGAAACTCGGACAACAGGAACAAGAGAACAGACGGGAAGGGAGGGGGAAGGAAAGCCGGTCACCCCCCAACCACCGACGCACAACTACTAGGAAGGCACGAAACACACTGACAACCCCTCAGCAGCGCCAAAGCGGACGACACGACGCCTCCAACGAGGGGAATGACGGGAAGACCCGCCATCGCTGAGGACCACAAGCTAAGCTTTTGCCAGATGGAGAGAGCATGTCAACAGCAGGGCCTCCAATGAGGGAACGACGCGAGAGGCGTGCCGCCACCGCCAACCCAAGCTAGTAGCCGGGCAGGGCTTTCGCCCGACGAACTCTCTCCAAACACCACGCTAAAGAGGGTTGCAGAGGATTGGCTAGCATGAAGAGCCAAGTTGCTGACCGGAGCCAAAATCCTCGAAGGCACCAGCTGAGCATCACCCCGACAGCAGAAGAGGCCACCCGTGCCACCAAGCACCTCACAGAGAGTGGAGGGGCGAAGCGGCGAGGTGGGACCTTGGCAGGAAGTGGTGGACAGCAACACTGCCGAAGGGACGACAACAACCCACATCGATGAAGAGGAAGGAGAAACGGCACCCCGGCGAGCGACCCCTTTGTGGACCAGATTCGCAATCGACAGAAATATCATCGACCGAACAATCAAAGGGCTCGGAAGAGGCCGCCGTTGCTGTCGGGTCCCTCATAGGGAGGGGAAGGACAAGGCGGCAAGGGCAGAACCAAACACGAAGGAGACGGACAGAGATGATGCCGAGAGAGGACACCAAAGAAACAAAGGAAACGCCGCCGGCCTCGCACCCTGGAGCACACCGCTTCGGCCGCTCCGTCCACGATCTGGGCCTCCTGCCATAGGATCTGGCCATGCCAAGAGCGGCCCCCCTGTGCGGCCTCCACTAGGAGGGCATAGGAGGAGGGGAGGTAGGAGAAGTGGCCGGCCGCGACGTGGCCTAAGCTTGCCGCGCGCACCGCCCCAGGCCACGTCAAATGCCGTCACGCGCAGGCCTGCCGAGAAGAAGGTGGTGGTGGAGGAAAGGAAAGACGCCTGCGTGGCCTTGCCCTCGTGCGCCGGCGTCGCCCCGTGCCGGCTAGGCCGCGCCGCAGGCGTCTCGCACCGCCGGCGTCGCGCCGGCCAGGCCGCGCCGCTGCAGCCCTGCAGGGTCGGCGCGGCGCCGGCGAGGCCGTGCCTCAGCCGCCCCCTGCCGCCGCCGCCGCGCCGCCGCCGCCTCGTGCCACCAACCCTGCGCCGGCCCGGCCACGCCTCAACCGCGCCGCGTCGCCGGTCAGGTTGCGCAGCCACCGAACTGGGCCCGCGTCGGCGAGGCTGTGCCTCAGCCGTCTCGTGCCGCCGGCGCCTCACCGCTGCCGCCCCGCGACGGCCAGGCCCACGCCACTGTCGCCCTGCGCCGCCGACGCCCGCGCAGACGCCGGCCAGGGCCGCGCCCGCCTCGGGCCATCTAGTGCCGCGCCTGCCGCGTTTGAGCCGCGCCAGCCCGCACCACGCCGCCGCCGCCGCCGCTCCCGCCGCCGCCGCCCCACGCCGACCCAGGCCGCGCCGTCGGATCTGGCCACCGGATCTGGCGAAGGTGGACAGAGGGCGATGCATCTTGCAACAGTAGGCGCCACGGAGAGGAACGCGACCTCACAGGCCCCGGAGACAGCCTCCGTGCCACCGGATCCTGCCTCCGCACCGCCGGAGACCGGCCTCCACGCCGCCGGCCTTGACCAGAGCAGCCGCACGTGAGAAACGGGAGGAAGGAAATGGGAGGAAAGGAGGAAGGGGAGGGAGGGAGGAGGAGGCAAGGGAGTTTTTCAGTGTGTCAAAAATATTTTTTTTGACAATATATATTGATAAAGTCCGTTTGTAGCCCCTAAAACTTATAATATTGTCGCCTTTAGCATTATAAAATTGAAAATTACTTTGTGGATGCCATTAAAGTTGTGTCCTTTCCCAGCGGAGAACCTGGCTATTTTCAGATAGGAAAAAAAATTAAAACAAATGCTACGAAGTTGTATAATAGGAGTTTTTTTTTTTGAAAAAAAGTTGTATAATAGGAGTTTCTTGTTATAAGTTGAGACAAATACTTTGATTATCGTGTATAAGAGTGCATCACAGCTAGGAGCTAATGAAATAGGCCCACGATTTAATTGTAAAAGCATCATCATGCATGAACCTTGTGGACTTGTGGTTTTCTTTTTGTTGTTTTTTGTTTTGCCATTTGGAATATGCATATTACTTTATTAGGTTCCACTTTGTTAAACTAAATATATAGATAAATAGAGGTTGTGGGTGTTCGTTTCTATGGATGTGGCCTGTTGTCATTATCTATTTTACCTCGTCATCCGACTGTCAAGGAAGGCGGAGGTTGTTTAACAAACCCTGTAATTGAGTTTATATATATGAGCAGCTGCAAATTGTAGTCTTTTGAGCCGCAACATCGTTTTTCACATGGTATTGGAGCGCTTATCGTCACCATGACAACGGACTCAATTTCCTCATCCACCCTCAATTCCTCCACATCACCACCACTGAGTTCTCAATCTGCAAGCTCCATGGTGTCAGGGGAATCACCTTCTCTGGAAGGCCACTTTAGCCACTTTATCACATTGAAGCTGAGCCAGGGGAATCACCTTCTCTGGAAGGCCCAAGTGATTCCCTACCTTCCCATGTGAACGGATCTATTAAGGAGCCTGACAACTGGAGAAGGCAATGAAGCTCGTCAAGTCGAGAACCCGGCGTATGAAAACTGATACCAACAAGATCAGGTGGTGCTAAGTGCTCTTCTATCCTCCATGACCGAGGGGATCTCTTGAATACATGTTTGCATCACAGACTTCCAGGATTCAATTGGCGGATTTCAGAAAGAACGCCCTGTCCATGTAGACCTACTTCCAGCAAGCAAAGAACCTGGCAGATCAACTAGCTGCGTCAGGACGTGCTATGCATGTAGAAGAGTTGGTGTCTTACATCCTCACTGACCTGGGACTAGAATATGAGCCATAGGTGACTTCTGTGTCTACTAGGTCCTAGCCCATTAGCATAAATGAGTTGTTCTCACACCTCATTAGCTTTGATCTTCGGCGTGAGCGCAATGAAGGTGCCCACAACATAGCTGCTCGATTTGGAGAAGGTCGAGGAGGACGCTGCGGTGGTTTTAAGAACCGTGGTGGAGGAGGACGTGGGCGTGGCCGAAACTCATATCACAGTCGTGGCAGTGGAAATCCACGTCCCATATGTCAACTCTTTGGCAAGCCTGGACATGAGGCACTGAGATGCTATCATCGTTTCAACCATGCACTTCAAATTGAAGATCGGCAGCCGCCCTTGACATCAACAGCATCCTACAAGGTGGACAAAAACTGGTATATCGATTTTGGGGCAACAGACCATCTCACTAGTGACCTAGATCGTCTCACGTTCAGAGAGAGGTACAAGGGTGTTGATCAAGTCCAAGTAGCAAACGCCTCAGGTTTGAAAATCCCAAACATTTGTCATTCTATTACTGTTGGTAGAATCGGCATTCCTCTTCATCTTAGAAATATACTACATGTTCCACACACAAATAAACATTTCCTTTTAGTTCAAAAATTTGCTTCAGATAATAATGCCTTCTTTGAGTTTTATCCAACACATTTTCTTGTAAAGGACCGAGCCACGATGAAGGTTCTTCTGCAGGACAGGGCTAAAGAAGGCCTTTTTTATCCTTTTCGACCTTCCAACGTCAAGCACAATAGTAGGTCGGCACTCCATGTCTCCAAAGATCAGTGGCATAGAAGATTAGGTCATCCAACATCTAGCGTCATGCATTCCATCTTTGAGTTAGATAGTCTTGTGAGCATAAATAAAGAACCCTTAGTGTGTGAGCATGTCACTTATTTTTCTCTTGAACTCGTTCACATTGATGTATGGGGTCGTGCGAAATCTTCAATAAATGGCTTTGAGTATTATGTGAGCTTCATATATGACTATAGTAGGTTCACTTGGCTTTATCTTCTGAAATACAAATTTGATGTTGATGCTGCCTTTCATCAGTTTCAAACCCTTGTTGAACACCAACTAGAACACAACATACAAGCCATTTAGTCCAATGGAGGAGGTGAATTTCTGAAACTCCAAAATCATTTCAAGCAGACCGGCATTATTCATTACATCTCCTGTCCTCATACATAACAGCAGAACGGTGTAGCTGAAAGGAAATATCTCCACGTCGTTGAAACCGGTCTTGTCCTACTAGCTCAGTCATCTGTGCCGATGCGATTTTGAGATGAAGCCTTCGTGACAACATCCTATCTCATAAATCGCTTGCCTAGCAAGACCTTAGGGAATGTTAGCCCCTTTAAAAAATTATACAAGACCATTCCTGATTACTCCATGCTACGCACTTTTGGGTGTGTGTGCTTTCCAAAACTTTGCCCCTACAATAATCAAAAGTTGTCTTTTCATTCAAAGCCATGTGTGTTTCTTGGTTATAGTGCAAACCACAAGGGATATATATGTTTGGACAAAACCGTTGGTCGGGTCTATCTATCTTGAGACATTGTGTTCGATGAGAACATTTTTCCTTTCGCCACTAAATCTAACCCTCACTAAAATATTCCCTATACTGGACACTCTATTCTTATTCCCATTGGAGTTGTTGTGCCAGTTGAACCTACAATAATAATTGACAATGCTAGAGGTGGAAATCCTGATGTGGTTGTTACTAATGCTCCAAATGAGATATCACCTGCAGGTTCAGAAAATACGGATATAGGATCATCAAAAGCTAATGGTGCTCAAGATCCAAACCAGAATGTTGCTGATTCACCTTCAGCAGCAGAACTTACATCATTTTCTCAAGATTCTGCCCATGCTTTCCATCATCCTATGCGCACAAGACTCTGAGACAACATCAAACAACCTAAGATATTCATTGATGGCACTGTCAGGTATCCATAAAAATGTCATGCACTTGTTGCTGAACCACTATCTCATCTACGAGCTCTGCATGATCCCAGATGGTCTAATGCCATCAAGGCAGAGTTTCAGGCACTTCAACACAATCACACTTGGTCTCTAGAACCAAATACTCATGGTAAAAATGTGTTGGACTGCAAGTGGATATTCAAAACAAAATATAAACCTGACGGTACAATGGACAGATACAAAGCTAGACTGGTTGCTCAAGGTTTTAGCCAACGGCACGGCGTTGACTACATGGATACGTTCAGCCCGGTTGTCAAACCGACTACAGTATGTACCATGTTGTCCATTGCCGTTGCCAGGGGTGAAAGCTACGTCGGATTGGCATTAATAATGCTTTTCTTCAAGGTACACTTCAAGAAGAAATATACATGCGTCAACCTCTTGGTCTTGTTGATCAAGCTCAGCCAAATCATGTTTGTAAGTTGCACAAAGCTCTATATGGGTTAGAACAGGTCCAAGGGTATGGTATGGACTCAGTTCCAAAATATAGTCTCTTGTTTTGTTCCTTCCAAAACTGGCACGTCACTATTTTTGTTCAATCAAGGCACCATTCTTATATACTCCCTCTGTTCCAAAATATAAGGCGTATTTTGATCGGAGAAAAGTCAAACTTAGTAAATTTTGACGATAAATAAATCAAATAACATGCATCGTTAGTATATCAAAGTTGTATCAAATTGTTCATATTTCAAAGTGTTTTTTTATATAATATTATATTGTAACAATTCACAATATATAATAGAGAAATGTAACAGTCAAACTCTACCTTTAAAGACTTTTGTGAAGTCAAAATACGCCTTATATTTTGGAACGGAGGGAGTATATGCTAGTCTATGTTGATGACATAATTGTGGTCAGTTCATCTGATAGTGTTGCTACTAAACTAATTTAGAATTTAGCTTAGGGGTTTCCTCTAAAGGATATGGGGCAACTCGACTACTTCCTTGGCATCCAAGTACACAAAGTCAAGGGAGGAATCCTATTGTCCCAATAGAAGTATGTCAATGACATTTTGAACCGAGTGAATATGCAAATCTGCAAGCCATAGCTACTCCTATGTTAGTTTCAGAGAAGCTATCTCGAGGAGTTGGAAAAAGGCTAATGGAAGATGAAATAGTCAAATATCAAAGTATAGTGATGGGTACCTTACAATACTTGACTATGACCCGACCTGACATTTCCTTTGTTGTGAACAGAGTGTGTCAGTTCATGTAGGAGCCTACATATGCACACTAGAGGGCAGTCAAAAGAATTCTTCGGTATGTTAGAGGCACATGTAGTATGGGGCTGGTAATTCAGCTGTTAATTGCCTTTTCAGATGTTGATCGGGGAGAATGTTCGTATGATAGAAGACTAACAAGTGGCTTTGTTGTGTTCATCGGATCAAACATAGTGTCTTGGAGTGTTTGCAAGTAGCAGAGAGTGTCCAGATCGAGCACCGAGGCCAAATACAAGTCTTTAGCCAATGGCACTACTGAATTGATCTAGTTGAAGTCACTTCTTCATAAACTTGGTGTCTATCAACCAAGAACACTAGTCCTATGGTGCGATAACTTGGGGGCAACCTATTTGACAACCATTACTATGTTTCATACCCGAACTAAGCATGTTGAGATAGATTTTCATTACAGGTCGCTATGAAAAAGTTGGAGGTGAGATTCTTCTCAACTGCAGATCAGATGGTAGACATCTTCACCAAACCACTGCCAATAGATTCTTTCACTCGAATGCGCTACAATCTTAACCTTGCTTCACCCGGCTAAGATTGAGGGGGTGTGTTAAACTAAATAGATAGATAAATAGAGGTTGTTGGTGTTCGTTGTTGTGGATGTGGCCTGTTGTCATTATCTACTGTAGCTTGTCATCCGATTGTCAAGGAAGGCGGAGGTTGTTGTAACAAACCCTATGATCGAGTTTATATATATGAATAGCTCCAAGCTGTAGTCTTTTGAGCAGCAACATCACACACTTGGTGTCCACATAAGTACCTAATGGTTTGAGATAGTATTGAGACTCTACTACAAATAAATATAACCTTAAGGTCCATCCAAAATGATTTTCAATTTTGGGATACTAAATGAGAACATGTACTTATCGTTTGAAGTGGGCTAGAATGTACTTTTCTCGGTTGTTGGTTGATCTCACGCAATCAAAGGGGCACAATTTCAGCCTATACTTTTCTAATATGCGCCCTCGATTCCGCCTCTTACCTAAACAGCCCCATGCAGGTTTCCTAACTTAATGCGTCATGATCGGAGGTGTTTATGTTCCCGTTGGACCTGTCCCTGAGTCTCATCGGCGCAACATAAAAGGGGACCCGTGTGAGACGTGACGACCTCTCACATAGTACCCTTACCCCAAAATCTTGCCTATCCTAATTCGCACCGGGAGAGACCCAAAGGGCCGTGTCCGGTCAGTGCACGTGGCAACCATACGGATGTGGCCACCCACAAGTTTATCATCAACCACGACTTCTTCTCGACGATACTGAACCTGACATCGGCTATGCGACAATTATGGCTTCAATAAACTCCAATTAGTTTTATCCCATTCCGCACAAGAATAAGTGATCATGTTTTAGGTTAAGGTTTAATTTTCATATTAGATCATGAACTCGGATCTAACGTCTATATATATATCTATCCTGCCACATCACCGGACGAGTCGGGGGAAGCACGGATCTTTGCTGGAGGAGCTCCCAGAGTCGAGGCTTCAGCCTTCTGGGCACAGACTGCCCCCGTCTGGATGAGAGCGTCCCTGTCGCAACGAAGCGCTTCTGGGCGGTCCACCTTCATGATGATGGGGCCGGCTGGCCCCAGGATCTTGACCACCATGTAAGCATAGTGGCAGGCCGCCATGAACTTGGTCAGCGCCGGTCGACCCAGTATGGCGTAGTACGGGAGATCGAAGTCGGCTACCTCAAACTCGAGTATCTCCGTTTGTCGGAGCCTCCGAAGGTCACCGGGAGGCTGACGCGTCTGAGAGGGATGGACTCAGCCCCCGGCGCGACGCCGAAGAAAGGGAGCGCCGGCCGAAGCTCCTGCTCCTGGATCTGAAGTGCTTTGGCGACTCGGGCGGATAGGAGGTTGATAGAGCTTACTCCATCTACCAGTACCCGTCCCAACTTGACATTCCGGACCGTGCGCGTGACCACGATCGGGAGATGTCCCGGGCCGGCTGTACTGGCGGGGTGATCGGCCTGTATGAATGTGATCGACTGCTCCGACCTCGCTAGCTGCCTGGCTGACCCCACGCCGGGCACGACGGCGCACACCTCCCTCATCACATGCTTGAAACCGGCGTGAGATGGATAGGTGGCCGACCCGCCATGGATGAAGGCGACTTCGCGCTCCGCCTGTTGAAAACCAAATGGAACAGGTTCTTTGCCCTTGCCGCTGACGGATGCTTGCTGCTGCTTGTGGACCCGCTTGTCCGCTATCTTGCTGACGACCTAGCAACCAGCCAAGTCGTGGGTGCTGCTGCGGTGGATGGGACAGTAGGTCCTTCCGTCCCACTCGTCGGGACGACCTCCTCGCCCTTCGCCGCGACTGTGGGGACCGTCACGACCGCCCCTACGGGGACCGTCCTTGCCGCCGCCGCGACCTCCTCCTTTCTTCCGCCCGCCGCGCTCATCGCGCGGCTGGCCGCTGTCGTCGTTGTCGTCGTCGCGCTCGGCGGCCAGGACCTGCCCGGCCTCGACCGCCTTGCGCTTCTTCTTGTCCTTTCCACCGGGACATTTTGAGGTCTCGGCCTCACCACCTGCAGCGGCCCCCGCCCTTTCGGTCGGGCGGAAGTGGGCCTTCGCCTGTAGGGCGCACTTATGGGCCAAAGTGAAGAGCTCCTCTGTTGTCTTGATCTTGCGGGTAGCCATCTTCTCCTTAACCTTAGGGTCTCGGGCGCTCCTCCTGAAAGCCGTAACGACGGCATCGATGGAGATGTCAGAAATGGTGTTGCGAACCTGACTGAAGCGCCAGATGTAGTCGCGTAGGGACTCTCCCTTCTTCTGCTCCACATTGTGTAGATCATCTTCAACTCCGGGCTGCTCGAAAGTGCCCTAGAAGTTGGTGATGAAGAGCTCGGAGAGCTCCTTCCATGACCCCACCGACTCCGGGGGTAGGTTCATAAGCCACGAGCGAGCTCCGCTGGTGAGGACTGCGGGGAAGTAGTTCGCCAGAACTTTCCACGATCCCCCAACCGGCTGCATCACCGTGGTGTAGATCTGTAGGAACTCGTCGGGGTTGGTGGAGCCGTCGTACTTCTCGATGAGGGCCGGTCGGAACTTCTCCGGCCACTGAACGCGACGCAGCTCCTTCGAAAAGACGCGGCATCCGACGTCTAGAGCCTCCTGCTCCTGCGCGCGCCCCTCGTCCCACTGCCCCCGACATCCAGGCGGCGCCGAGGAAGCACCGCCTTCGTCGGCTGGGGCGGTGTCGCGGGAGCTCCCCTCCTGGCCTCCGCGAGCGGCAGCAATAGCGCGGTCGCGCTCTCGATCGTGCCGTCGGCGGAGCTTGTCGCATAGGTCTTCTCCATGTCGTAGGTGGCGGTCCTCCAGATAGGCCAGGAGGTCCAGCCCACCGCGGCGTCTGTCTTGTCGAATCCCCGGGGGAGTCGCCTGGCTCCTGCCATCCTGGCCCCGCTCCTTCCCGCCAAGGGTTCCGCGGGAGGGGGTGCGGAGAAACAAAGGAACGGGACGAAGCAGAAACGCCGGTTCCCGTGCCTCCCGAAGCTTGCATTACTGCCGCGGCAGCATCGACGTAGCGGGCCAAACTGGCCAGCTACGGCGCCGCTGGAGAGTCCGGAATTACCGAAACTGGCGGGTTGTCTAGCAGGGCCCTGGCCGCATGGAGATTTTATGCCGGAGAGCACTCCTCCAGGGCCAGACGTCGCCTAGCCAGACTGGGACGGCTGCTCTTTGCCAGGGTGCCAACCCTTGGTAGGAGGCTGACGCCCGGCTGATCCATCGCCGTTGCCGCAGCCACTGCCGCGGCCGCGGACCTGGCGGCTGCTTCCTTATCCGCCGCGGACTGCTGATCCGCCATTGTTGCCTGACAAAAGGTCGAAGAACTCGGACTGATGCTAGCGCCTCCTACCTGGCGCGCCACTGACGGCGTGTTCTTCACCGAACCACAGCGAATCACACCTCTATCAGATTTCTACTCTGCTAGCCGATCAGCTCGAGTTCGATCCGATTCAAGCGTTGGGCACGGTGAGGAGCGACACGCAGAGATTACCCAGGTTCGGACCCCCTGACGGGTAATAGTCCTACTCCTGCCGAGTCTTAACTCTTTTCGTGTTGTGGTTATGTGGGAATGGTTACAGAATGCTTCCTCCCTCCTCTCCTTTCTCTCTCACCTCCTTTTATACAAGCCGCGGGTTGGCGGAAAGAGCAAAGGGGGGTGGTAGTACAGTACACTGATAAGACTAGAGAGACAAGACCGGAGAGACGAAAATGTGTTGCTACTGTGCCGAGTGGCGCCGCCCATGCGTGCTTCGCAAGTGGTCTCTGACTCGTGTGAACACGCCCTGTGAAAGAACAGGCGGGGCCCAACTTGCACCGCCTGACGCGGGCGGCCAGCCTGATGACGGCAAGCTCTCTTTCTGCCGATCAGTTCCACAGAGCCACAGTGACAGTTGGTCAGACCTGCAGAGGTCACTGTGACGGTAATCATCTCCTCCTCGGTTCATCCGCGCGTGATGTCGCATTTAATGCACCTGTCCTTCGCAGAGGGAGAGAGCCTTCGCCCAGAAGACTCCCCTCGGGACGCTTCCTGCCGCGTGGGCCCCACCTGCCAGTGAGGGGCCTCTCGCGCTTGCCCCGCACTGGGCCTCGCCTGTTCTTCTTTAGGACTCTTAATACCCCGATATTTACTGTACCGACAACCCTTACCCCAAAATCTTGCCTATCATCTAATTCGCACCGGGAGAGACCCAAAGGGCCGTGTCCGGCCAGTGCACATGGCAACCAGACGGATGTCGCCACCCACAAGTTTATCATCAAACATAATTTCTTCTGACTTCTTCTCGACGATCCTGAACCCAACATCGGCTATGCGACAATTATGGCTTCAATGAACTCCGATCAGTTTTATCCCATTCAGCACAAGAATAAGTGATCATGTTTTAGGTTAAGGTTTAGGCCTGTTCTTTTGAGCTGATCTGAACGGCTGAAATGATTGAACTTCGAGAGTTTCACGAGGTAGTCTCGAGATTCAGATACATTTCGTTTGACTTGCTTTTTAAAGAGTTAGAACCCACCTTCGAAACAGCGAAAAAAGGACTCAAAAAACTCAAATCATATGTGTTTTCAAAATGTAGATAAGTCGTTAAGCCGTTAAGCTGTTAGGCTGAAAAGAACTGGGCCTTAATTTTCATATTAGATCATGCACTCGGATCTAACGTCTATATATATATCACGACCACACCAACACTTAATCCATGGGATGTCGGGGCTTGGATGCAAATGAGGACAGGTTAACAAGACTCCAAAGGCCGGTGATTTTCAACTTCGATGTGAAAAATGACATTTCAAACAATTTTAACAGGCCACAGTGTACTTGTTAACATAGGCACGTACATTGTATATATCCACACAAACGCACTGCCTATACTGCATCATATCACTGTAAACGGAGATGGTGCTACATTTCCAGTTGGGCTCTAGATCGAGCCAGAGAGTGCATCTGAATTGATCCCAGCTCATTTTGTCTTCTCGTTTTCGCGCGCGCGCAAGCATCTGTGCGATTGAGCATGCACACGATCAATTACCTATTGTTTAATTCTCTGGCTGGCAAGTATAATTGCCTCCCCAATAATAAAAACCGGCAAATTTGGGACGCACTCATATGCAACGCACTGTGTGTGGCGTGGAGGAGATATACATATACATATACATGGAAACGTAGGATTAATTTGCTCCATAATTTCTTGCTTGCTTTGCTTGCAGCTAGGTGTGTCATTCCCTTGCAATGCGCGTGTTAAATATGCGGCGCTGGTTTAAGCTCCTGCCTCTCCAGCGTTTCCCTATCTCGGTTCTTTCTCCTACTCAAAATGTCGCGTTGATCAAGAAGAAAACCGGCAGGACAGATCGGAGAGTTCGTCAGAAATTCAGTCTTGGTACAGCCAGATCAGAGTTCTTGCATTGATCGAGTGATTGGAAGATGAAGGAGAGGGTCGGTGTCATGGCGCTTCTTGTACTTCTTGTCATCGTCAGCAGCTGCGGCGCCGTGCAGGTGGCCGACGAGCTGATGGCCGGCGGTGGCCGGAGGGGGCAGCGGGCGGCGGCGGCGGCGGCGGCCGTCATGGTTCCTATCACCATCCTCAAATCCGCCGTGAGCAAGGGAGCTGGTATGTGTACTATCGCTGACGAATTTAATTTCTTCTTGTGAATATGCCGGCCCTTACCATGAATATCACATATGTACTTGCACGAACGAATGAACCCGTATAAATTCTTCAAAATTATTTGTATATTACATCCATGCAGAGAAGATCAGTGCGAATTTGCGTGGGAAAGGGGGGAAGCTCCAATTTTTTTTTTAATGCAACGTTGTGCCCGATTCTTGGTAGACAGAGCAGCATGCCAGCACGCACAAGTAACGCGCTGTCTGCTACGAAGGTTTCTTCTCGGCGTAGAATGACGTACGGTATACAGCCATTAGGTGCTAAATGCCTAAATTGCATGATAGATTGCGACTAAACGACGAGCAAGACAGCTAGCTCTAGCCGGCCTTCGCTAGACGAGAAAGACAGCTAGCTCTTCGCTGGATTGCGGGTCAGTAGAAAACAAAAAAAAAAATCTATCGTTTAAAAAAATTGATGTATTTGCGTTAGATTTTAATCGCATCTACACAACATCGGAGGCACGATATTTGGTAAATAAAAGATCGAGATGTCGTATAGAGCGAGGGTGAACATGCATTACAAATTTTCAAACCCTTTTAGATGCGAAGGCTGCTTGCTCTGGACCATCTGGTCCTAAACTTCGGACAATCCAAGGTATACCGAAGTTCTCGGTCGAAAACACCGGATACTCTGACTTGCAAACAAATTTAGGGTTGAAACTTGAGTTCAATCTACAAATCCAAGCTACCACCTGCATGAAAACTAAAATCCACACTACAACGGCAAGTAATAATGCACGAGTGTGCTACCCAGCAACAGTATACACATGAATCAAAGTATGTCAAATTATAGAACTAAAAGAAACTAAGAGCAAAATGAAGACTCGAAGATTTGTTCTCAAAATTTAAATACTTTAGGGAATCCAACATCACTATTATGGTAGGGTCGATCACACTTGAGCCGGGTCTCTTTCAACTCTTTCTGTCACTGAGGTCGCACCAACACCCCTCGTTTCATTCCTTGATTCCTTCCCTTTCAAAGGCGGAATCGAGCCTTTACAAACTATCCTCAACACACCATACAAGGCTTCGATGCCTCGAGGCGACGTCTAACCGTTTAGGAGTCCTCAATCATCAAGAGTAACAAATCCAGCGAAGAACAAACTTGAGGACGAACAAAGTGCTCAGGGATGAAGCAAAGCTCACTAAAGCACTCAATCTCACTTCTCAAACCCTACCCAAACCTTAGATCAAGGGTTTTGTTGGCGGGGAGAATGTTAATGTCAAGGGCTTGCTAGAGGTGAGTATTGATGAGAGTGAAGTCCACCATGCAAAGTATCTATGCACTTCGGATACTCTGGTTTAAACTCCGGACATTCCGATATAAAATACCTCCAACAGATAGACCTGCGAATCTTGAAATTCCAAACACTCCAGATTCCCACATACCGGATACTCCGAACCAAACTATGGATACTTCGGTGAAAATTGAATAAAATCAGGGGAGCAAACAGAGAACCTCAAATCTTGGATTTTTAGACACTCCGACCTA
Organism: Raddia distichophylla; assembly: GCA_005191435.1. Taxonomy (NCBI): domain Eukaryota; kingdom Viridiplantae; phylum Streptophyta; class Magnoliopsida; order Poales; family Poaceae; genus Raddia; species Raddia distichophylla. The sequence goes on along the minus strand of SPJY01015242.1, from coordinate 4,605,370 downwards.
CCCGATACCAAATATTCTGGTCCGAACTCTGGAAACTTTGAGGAAAATCATAATATTGGGACGGAGAAGCCCAAAAGCTGAAATTCCACTCTGTCTGTCTAGTTCCGGATACTCTAGTTTTGAACCCGGATAGCCCGACCCCTGAAACAATGAACTTGTGAATTTTATAATTGAGATGGGATTAGTGTATCCCTTCTAGGCTATGCTTCATCCAATGAGCACTTGAGACATCTAGAATTTTTTTTCGTTGCATCCCTCAAAATAGTACGACTTCTTTACGACTCAAATTAAAACCTATAGAAAACAAATCTAAAAGGTAGTCGAACTTCCTTTCTTTTCTTCTTTTGAGGGAATCATAATGTCTTTCCATCCACTTTCCTTTAAAATAAACTTGCTCATTACTCATTTAATCACCAAAATAAAATTAGGGAGTAGATCCACTTTTAGTGACGTTGTTCAACACGACTGCCTACATCTATGATGATCTGACAATGGACGCTCCTCCCTAATCAGCACAAGCATACTGGACCACGTGGGTTGTGGCCACAAGCCGACCGATGAACCTTACATGTCCTACGTTACAATTAGGTTGTCATGACCGGTTACACCAGGGGACCTCTCTATTTATAGAAAAGACAAGGATACGAGTCCGACCATGACATGACCCATCCCTACCTATTACAAGTTAGAGTCCATGTAACCGACTCATACACGTATTTGACACAAAATCTAAAAAAAATCCACCTTGCCAAATATGACTTCACCACCGAAAACCTGAAAACATCCCATATAAACAGCATATACTCGAACTTGAGTTGATACTTCACAGCTTACTTTGAGACGCCCGATGAGTCTAACTTGACACACTGTTCTTCCGAAACAAACACCGCTGTTTTGTGAACTCTGCCTTCATCATGACTCCACTTGCAAAAGTAGATCATCACAACCTTTCTTCCTTATATGATCCCATGGCCCTTCGATCGTCAACAACTTAAAACACCACCCATCATGTTAAGGTCTAGAGCGAAATCAAATTCCTCCTTAGTCCCAACACATGCTTCACACACTAAAGTCTGTGATCAACTCAGCCACGCATCATTATTTTGATGGCTTCTACTCCAGTGGCACGATAAACCATGTCACCGCCTAAGTAGACCAATCCAAGATCATCAGCTTTGTATGAAGAAAATCATTCCTTACTGTATGCCACAAGAAAAGGCCAACCAAATGCAACAACCACGCTCTAGTTGATTATATATTTGATACTTGAGATAACACACCATCAACGTTGCCTTCCTAGACACATTTTAGCCACTACCACATCAACGCTAGTTCCTTCTTTTTTCGTTCTAATTCTACCGATCGCGGTTTGCACCGCCCAGTCCGTACGCCATTCGGAACAGATCCGCGTTCCCATTGCCTAATTTGTTGAACAAATTATCGTCTGACCGGTTGATCTACTCTCAACATGACACAGATTGTTGTTGACTTAGCTATTCACCTGGCTAGTCCGACCTCTCTGGTCAACCACTAACAACCACCATGAGCATCTGTCCTTTGGAACCTGCTCAAACTGACTACTTCGTCATGCTTATAGATCTGAGTTCTTCTCAACATTAAAAGAAATCCTCTTCTACTATGTCTCATGGCTCCACTTGAATCTTCCCTATAGTGGTGAGAAGACCCCAATTCCTCTTGAAATTTGGGTCCCAAAAGACCCTATATAATATTCGTCACTGATTCGGTTTTTTTCCTCAGTTGGCCCCACGCGTGCGCCTCCAGGTTCCAGCACACGAACACCTTGTCGTGCACACGCCACCGGCCTGCAGCCCCTCCTGTGGACCTCCTCAACCCATGCGCCTTCGATTGGGCCTGCGGATCCCACTGTGGTGCGCAGCTCCCACCTCCAGCTGTCCTGTACCACTGCCCGGGCCACACTGCATGCCGCTCCGTCGTCCCAGGCCGCAAGCGTCCCCCCGCATGGGCCTCCGCACCGCAGCCCAGCAGCATACCAGCCCATCTCTCCAGCGCACGCACGTCCTGTTGCTTGGGCCTCGACCGTCCCCACCACTAGGCTGACTCGCCCCCTACTTGCTGGCCTGCTCCACCCGCGCGCAGGTGGAATTTTTAATTTTTTTTTATATTCGTTTGTGCAAAATTATACGTCGAATTGAAAATTAAACAAAACTAGACGCCAGTCGCACATTCAATTCACGACAAGGCATCGGTCGCGAATTGGGCGCACGATACGTGGGTGAGAAGCCGGCGCGCAGGGGAGCCAGGCCGCCCAGGCACCAGTCGCTCTCTCATTTCGCGACGGCACTGTAGCTACAGTGCGTAGGTACTGTTCATTGATCTTCTTTTATCTATGAGAACGTATCCGGTGCAAATGGGGTTCCCATGCAAACTCCGTGCAAACCAACTAGAAAAAATCATGAAAATTTTTGAAAAAAATCATACACGTACTTCAAGTCATACTCCACCTATATATAAAATTTCAAGTTCAAATTCGTTATATTTTAGCAGTAACAAAAAAGAGAAAATTCTGACAGATTTTTAGTATAAATCTGTCAGAATAGTCTCTTTTTTGCTGTGCTTTAAATATAAAACTTCCAATTTTCGTGTAAATTCAAAATTCAAAATTCGAAATTTAGAAGTTTAATATTTCATACTATATCCAATTTACACGAAACAAATTTTAAAATTCATGTCAAATCCTAAAGAACCCATTTTTCATACTTTGAATTTTCGAAATTCAAAAATTCAAAAATTCAAATACAAATTCAAGTGTAAATTCAAAATTCAAAATTTTAAAAAATCTAAAAAATTTGAAAGTTTCAAAAATGGGTTCTTTAGGATTTTACATGAATTTCAAAATTTGTTTTGTGTAAGTTGGATATGGTATGAAGTGGTAATAGATAAAAGAAGAGTAAATTACACTGTTGCCCCTTAAAGTTGGTCGAAAATCTCACTTAGCCCCATAAACTTTATTTTGTCCGCTGCGGCCCCTTAAAGTTGTTTCCGGGTGTCACGCAGGCTAATTTTTTCAGCACCCAAAGCCAACTTCCGGGGGTTGTGGTGCAACAAAATCCAACTTTCTGGAGCTTTGTGACATCCGGAAACAACTTTAAGGGGCCGCAGCGGACAAAACAAAGTTTAGGGGGCTAAGTAAGATTTTCGACCAACTTTAAGGGGCAACAGTGTAATTTACTCATAAAAGAAGATCGATGAACAGTACCTACGCACTGTAGCTACACTGCCGTCGCGAAATGAGAGAGCGACTGGTGCCTGGGCGGCCTAGCTCTCCTGCGCGCCGGCTTCTCACCCACGTATCGTGCGCCCAATTCGCGACCGGTGCCTTGTCTCGAATTGAATGTGCGACTGGCGTCTAGTTTTGTCTAATTTTCAATCCGACGTATAATTTTGCATAAACGAATAAAAAAATATATAAAAAAAAATTCCGCGCAGGTGCATGTTGGTGCCAATGGATGAAGACGGAGCGGATATGAACGGATACTGCCTTTATCATATCCTTTTATATTTTTCTACGTCCGATTTGGATTCGGATTCGGATAGCCTTAAAACAGATCGAATACTAGATCGGATTCGAATACTAATGAAACGGATACATATCGAAGTCGGATAATAACCGAAAACGAAAACAAATATTTAGTCAGATATTACGCTGTAAAACCTAAGAAACAAATTTATGATTAACATACAACTTTCAAACATAAACACGACCGTACAACTTGCTCCCTTTGCATCGGATCCAACCAGCGTTCCACTTTTCTCATTGTTTATCATGAAGAGTTGGCGAGAGGCCAAGAGCAGAGAGGAAGGAGCTAGGGGTGGGGACTGGCGACCTTGAGTTGGAGATGGTGTGATGGCCGGCGGGATACGCGTGGAGGCGGGCTGTGGCGGCAGCTGGATGGAGGCGCGCGGCGGCGGGATGGAGGCAGGGTGGCACCCGGTGGTCAGCGGGTTGGAGGCGGAGCGGGGCAGCCGACGAGACGAAGGCAGGGCGACGGCCGGCAACAGCAGGGTGGCTGCTGGAGCCTGGAGGTAGCCCTAGTGGCTTGCTGTGCGCCAGTGCCTGCTGCGCACTGCGTGAGGTGGAAGGCCACTTGGGCCAACCTCTTGGGCAGTTGGGTCATGGGAAATTGGAATACCAAATATGAAACTAGCCGTTGATTATATTTTTATCCGGATATTCGAATCCGCTTCGTTTTCGTCGAATATCGCTGATATCATATCCTCTCCGTATCCGCCTATCTCCATCTATCCAAATCCGCTCCATTTCCATCGGATATTTATTTTTTTACCGTTTTCTAAAATGTTGATGTCGAATACGAATACGGACCTTACCAGTGCCCGAATGGTTGACCTTGCTATGATAGCACTTGTTAGATTTTTAATTGTTGCGCAAAATTTAGACGACACCGAAGGGATAATATTTGGTATCGCAGTTCGGCAAAATTATCTTTTTTAGACGACACCGAAGGGATAATATTTGGTATCGCAGTTCGGCAAAATTATCTTTGTTTGTGGGGTTACGACTATTATCGTTCCTCCCCAATCAACAAATTCTAATTCAAAAAATCATTTGAAATAATTCGACCATCGTCATTTTTTGCTTGTATCCCTTTCTCTAGTAACATTTTTTGAATGGTTTATTTCCTCTGTAGCCTTAAGAGTACCACATTAGTTGTGGAAGGACAATTAATGGACCTAATCTATACTATTAAAATACCTCAGGTGGTGATCGTTGGTCGTCGATGTCACACGTTAGCGAAATTACGTACGTACTAATAAACGATCATTTTTTATGCCAACGCAGAGCCTCCTAATCCCACATTCATGCCATCACATTTATACTATATATATGTTTGCGTATCATTGCATTTGCAATTTGATACTCCCTCCGTTCCAAATTGTAGTTCACTGTTGACTTTTGTATATTCTATTTGACCATTCGTCTTATTCAAAAAATATATGTAAATATTATTTATTTTGTTGTGATTTGTTTTATCATTAAACATATTTTAAGCATGACTTATATTTTGAATGTTTACACTGTTTTTTTGAATAAGACGAATGGTCAAAGGGCGTCTGCAAAAGTCAACAGTGAACTACAATTTGGAACGGAGAAAGTACCTTCTATGCCATTGTTGATCGGTTAAGCTGTTATGAAATTGTATAAAGATGCTTATGCACACGCATTTTCATTACATTAGAAAATAGTATAAATTATTAACAACTATAGAAAATTTGTTAAATCATGATAAAACTTTCTATAGGTTCATAAAACTATGTGCGCTCAAATGTGTCGTTGCAATGATATATTTTTCTGATGTGAAAATTTTTTATATTAAAACTTATAATAGCTATTGTCACAATTAATTTTAAAATTATAGTTTGTATTACAAAAAATACAAAAGTTTAACACAAGTAAAACATTTTTTTTCACAAATTTAGAAACCAATTTAGAGCTCAAATGCAGTATATATTTTTTTGAAAGTTTTAACGTACAATGGTATTTTGGGCAGTATAGTTAGTTTTCTGACGGAGCTAACCACGATGTGACAAATAAGGTATCAAGCTGTGAATTTAATGGCACATAAAGATAGGTGCAAATGTGGTGACACATGATGGATAAACGGACTCATCGATCTTCTTATCCACTAAAATTATATATAAACCATTCGCAGTAATGAATTCATGCATGTTATTCACTAAAATTAACCACCATGTATCATGCTATGGCATTCGTAGCTAAGTATATATGGTCCAGATCAAGAACATTATGCCCCATTCGGAACACGAGAAAATTGGCGTTCTGGCGTGGAATTTTATAGTAACCTATAAATTTTTCGCCAAAATTCAAACGTTGCAGTGTGCATGGACGGTACGCCACCTGCTTACCACCTGGACCCTGGGTTCGGGTCAGGGAACACCAGCTGGATCGTCAACTTGGAGGTGCATGCATGCGTGTATATACGCTGTATATATACAGATGAATATATCCATCACTCGCCAACTCAAACTGATCGATATGTCCGTATACATGCTACATATACGTGTGTATGTATGTGTATATGTATGTGCATGCAAGCAGGGCGGCGGGTGGTGCAACAACGCGAGGACGTGCAGGTTCCGGCGGCGGAGCCGGCACGGGTCGTCGGAGTTGATGGAGAAGGAGATCGCCTTCACCGGCATCATGAGCCCCAGCCCCGCCCACAACCCCGGTCCTCCTACCTCCCTGCTCCCTCCATCATTTCATGATTCATGCATATACACATGCATCAATCCATCCATCTCTCTCGACAAATTAATTACCCTGTTAGCTTGTGCATAAGCAGGTTTAAATACATATGTAAATATATATACTGCCACACATGCAGATTTCTACAACTGGAACCGGGTGAAGATTCGGTACTGTGACAGCGCGTCTTTTGCCGGCGATGCCTTCGACGAGGTGCCTAGCTAGCTATACGTGGCATGCATGTCTTGGCGTTGGCGATGCTGATCGATGCACGCATGCACGAGCTAACATTTTAGTTAGTTTTATCGATCGACTCATTCTTCTTCTTTCTTGATTATTGTAGCATCTAGGGCTTTATTTCCGGGGGCAGCGCATCTGGGAGGCGGCCATCCAACACCTCCTCTCCATTGGGATGGTCTCCGCTCATCAGGTCTCTCCATATATATATTACTACCTGCTGCATATACATGCAAACATAAAAAGTTTCACGCACCATATATATAGCGTCCACAGTCCAGTACTCAAAATGATCAGGGGTCAATACTCGTTGATGTGCTTTCATATGGGAAGAAATGCTAATTTGGTCTTGTCGGGGATAAAATTACGGTCCATTGCTATGGCCCACTCCCTGACGGCCCAATCGAACAGCCTATCAGGGCCCAGCTCCCTGGAAGGTTCTATCTGGCCCATATGCATCCTGCCGAACAGCTTCCTGGCTGGTATGATGCGTAACGGCCAAGGAATCGTGTTTAAGTCCGTCTCGAACAGGAGTTCTGCACGACTACGTGAAGACCCGGACATTGGTTTCCCGGATTGGAATAGGAGTTGTGATCCCCAAGACTAGGAGTATGCCTCATCTGCCTCGGGATATATTTGGCATGTCGAGTTCGTTGTGATCTCGTAGTTAGCCCGGCCCGATATTCCCTTGGTAGGTCGGTTTGCTCAGCACTATATAAACAGGGCCCTTACGGTGGGTAGAGGGCACGACCTAGCACGAGTTTACGACCCTGGCCAAGAGCTTTCGCATCTTGGCACTTCGTATACACCATAATCTCGCCGAGACTTGTTCGTCTCGTCGAGCCACCTCTTGTAATCATCTTTGATATATAAGAAAGGCTGGACGTAGGGCTGTTATATCTCCCGAGAGGCCTGAACCAGGATAAAAACCCCTGTCTCCTGTTCGTTGTTGTTCGTGGTTGTTCGGCGTGTCTCCTATCTCACTCTTGAAGAACCTTAGTTGACTTGGGTCAATATCCCAACCGTCGACAGAGATCAAGAACATTATGCCCCATTCGGAACACGAGAAAATTGGCGTTCTGGCTTGGAATTATATATTACCTATAATTTTTTCCCCTAACTAAACAAAGTTCAAACGGTGCAGTGTGCATGGACGGTACGCCACCTGCTTACCACCTGGACCCTGGGTTCGGGTCAGGGAACACCAGCTGGATCGTCAACTTGGAGGTGCATGCATGCGTGTATATACGCTGTATATATATATATACAGATGAATATATACATCACTCGCCAACTCAAACTGATCGATATGTATGTATGTATGTATGTATGTGCATGCAAGCAGGGCGGCGGGTGGTGCAACAACGCGAGGACGTGCAGGTTCCGGCGGCGGAGCCGGCACGGGTCGTCGGAGTTGATGGAGAAGGAGATCGCCTTCACCGGCATCATGAGCCCCAGCCCCGCCCACAACCCCGGTCCTCCGACCTCCCTCCCATCATTAATTTCATGATTCATGCATATATACATGCATCCATCCATCCATCTCTCTCGACAAATTAATTACCCTGTTAGCTTGTGCATAAGCAGGTTTAAATACATATGTAAATATATATACTGCCACACATGCAGATTTCTACAACTGGAACCGGGTGAAGATTCGGTACTGTGACAGCGCGTCTTTTGCCGGCGATGCCTTCGACGAGGTGCCTAGCTAGCTATTCGTGGCACATGCATGTCTTGGCGTTAACGTTGGCGATGCTGACATTTTAGTTAGTTTTATCGATGCACTGATGCCCTAGCTAACATTTTAGTTAGTTTTATCGATCGACTCATTCTTCTTCTTTCTTGATTATTGTAGCATCTAGGTCTTTATTTCCGGGGGCAGCGCATCTGGGAGGCGGCCATCCAACACCTCCTCTCCATTGGGATGGTCTCCGCTCACCAGGTCTCTCCATATAAATATAGTACTTTCTTCGGTCATAAAAAAAATTCGCCGTTGACTTTTAAACACGCTTTTCATCATTCGTCTTATTCAAAAAAGTATATAAATATTATTTATTTTTTATGATTTGGTTTATTATTAAATGTATTTTAAGTATTACTTATATTTTTAATTTACATATTTGAACTAAAATTTTGAATAAGACGAATGGTCAAAGGCGTGATTAAAAATCAACGACGACTTCAGTATATTACTTCCTGCTGCATATAAACATAAAAAGTTTCACGCACCATATAGCGTGCACAGTCCAGTACTCAAAATGATCAGGTCAATACTTGTTGATGTGCTTTCTTATGAGAAGAAATGCTAATTTGGTCTTAAACTTAATCTCATCCGAGCATCGATTTGATTCTTGAGATGTAAAACCTGGTAAGATCAATCCCGTGGTTTTGAAACGGTACCATTTTGATTCTTTGACCAGTCAAAACCCACCTTTAAGGATTTTTTTTTTGCTTATGTGGATGTCACCTAGTCTAATTTTGCATATGTGGCACCCCGTCAACACCATGTTAGTGTTGGCGTGAACAAATACAAATTAATATTAATATTTATCTAATATTTATAAGAAATCATTACTAGAGAAATGACCTAATTACCGGCACATCATTACCGGTTGGATTGCGTAATAACTTCGTATAGCATACATTATACGAAGTTATACGATTTACTAAAATTAACCACCATGTATCATGCTATGGCATTCGTAGCTAAGTATATATGGTCCAGATCAAGAACATTATGCCCCATTCGGAACACGAGAAAATTGGCGTTCTGGCTTGGAATTATATATTACCTATAATTTTTTCCCCTAACTAAACAAAGTTCAAACGGTGCAGTGTGCATGGACGGTACGCCACCTGCTTACCACCTGGACCCTGGGTTCGGGTCAGGGAACACCAGCTGGATCGTCAACTTGGAGGTGCATGCATGCGTGTATATACGCTGTATATATATATATACAGATGAATATATACATCACTCGCCAACTCAAACTGATCGATATGTATGTATGTATGTATGTATGTGCATGCAAGCAGGGCGGCGGGTGGTGCAACAACGCGAGGACGTGCAGGTTCCGGCGGCGGAGCCGGCACGGGTCGTCGGAGTTGATGGAGAAGGAGATCGCCTTCACCGGCATCATGAGCCCCAGCCCCGCCCACAACCCCGGTCCTCCGACCTCCCTCCCATCATTAATTTCATGATTCATGCATATATACATGCATCCATCCATCCATCTCTCTCGACAAATTAATTACCCTGTTAGCTTGTGCATAAGCAGGTTTAAATACATATGTAAATATATATACTGCCACACATGCAGATTTCTACAACTGGAACCGGGTGAAGATTCGGTACTGTGACAGCGCGTCTTTTGCCGGCGATGCCTTCGACGAGGTGCCTAGCTAGCTATTCGTGGCACATGCATGTCTTGGCGTTAACGTTGGCGATGCTGACATTTTAGTTAGTTTTATCGATGCACTGATGCCCTAGCTAACATTTTAGTTAGTTTTATCGATCGACTCATTCTTCTTCTTTCTTGATTATTGTAGCATCTAGGTCTTTATTTCCGGGGGCAGCGCATCTGGGAGGCGGCCATCCAACACCTCCTCTCCATTGGGATGGTCTCCGCTCACCAGGTCTCTCCATATAAATATAGTACTTTCTTCGGTCATAAAAAAAATTCGCCGTTGACTTTTAAACACGCTTTTCATCATTCGTCTTATTCAAAAAAGTATATAAATATTATTTATTTTTTATGATTTGGTTTATTATTAAATGTATTTTAAGTATTACTTATATTTTTAATTTACATATTTGAACTAAAATTTTGAATAAGACGAATGGTCAAAGGCGTGATTAAAAATCAACGACGACTTCAGTATATTACTTCCTGCTGCATATAAACATAAAAAGTTTCACGCACCATATAGCGTGCACAGTCCAGTACTCAAAATGATCAGGTCAATACTTGTTGATGTGCTTTCTTATGAGAAGAAATGCTAATTTGGTCTTAAACTTAATCTCATCCGAGCATCGATTTGATTCTTGAGATGTAAAACCTGGTAAGATCAATCCCGTGGTTTTGAAACGGTACCATTTTGATTCTTTGACCAGTCAAAACCCACCTTTAAGGATTTTTTTTTTGCTTATGTGGATGTCACCTAGTCTAATTTTGCATGCTTGCTTGTTGGAACATATTATTGACAAACTTCATTGGTATGTGGAACCGGGTGACATGGTATGTTTCTCTCTCTCAAGTACAAGAGGCACATCTATTGTACCAGTTGATTGTATGATGCTCCGTAGAAGCAGTCTATTTGATGCTCTCTTCTCATTACTAATTGTAATGGAAATGTCTTACATTAAGTTACATGTTACATTAGTTTGTATATATTATTATGTAGGTTGCAGATACAGAATTTTGTTTCTGACTGTAATCAGTTATCATACATAATATGAAGGAGAACTGACCGTAATAACTTCGTATAGCGTAATACGAACCCGTACTGATATGGGCTCATCAGTACGAACCGGTACTAAAAGCTCGTTTCAGCAAACTTTAAAAGGAATACATATCCTACTCTAATCAATACGCGTGGGTGAATGGGTTGGTTAGAAGGATGAGTGGAGAGTCATCTCCTAGCATGTGATCCCAGGTTTGAGTCTTGGGTTCGCCATATTTTTTAGATATTTTCAGTGGCCCGGTTAGGGTAACCGTCAAATTGGATCAGTGATCGATTTCTAGGTTTAGTCATAAACCTAATTGGTTACTTTCAATTACGTAAATCAATAGTTCAAACCTCACTCAAAGGTAGGGCATTTCCCATTAATATAGGAACTTTTGTACATGAAACAATAGTATCTGAAAACCACATGCCTTTAGTCCCGAATTTAATGTCGAAAACCGGGATTAAAAAGCACAGGCCTTTAGTCCCAAATTTAATATCCTGGATGGGAAAACCGGGACTAAAGGCTGTTTCCAACCAGGACTACTAAAGTCCATTTGTGTCGATTTATAACTAACATAAATAGTCCTTAAAAACAGTTTTGATCGATCAAGATACCAAAATGGTACCGTCTCAAAACCACGCAGACCAATCTCACCAGGCTTTACACCTCCGGACCAAATTAGACCCTCGGAGACCAAATTGACATCTTTTTCTTTCATATTCACAATTGATGTTTGGGGTAAGTACCTTTCACATTGCTATAAAAAAAAATTTTACCAAATACTTAAAAATATATTTAAAGAATAAAAAATTGGCCCTTTCTTTTATCACGTACTACAAAGAATGGACAGACTAAGCTGCTCGTCCCGTCGTCCGTCATGTATATATAGGTGCTGCTGACCGGTTGCTCCGCCGGGGGCCTGGCGGCGATACTCCACTGCGACGAGCTCCGCGCCCTGCTCGCGACCGCCGGCGTTGGGAGCAGCGTCGTCAAGTGCCTCGCCGACGGTGGCCTCTTCCTCGACGCGTACGTACGCATAACCCATTCATTTTAAGTTTTTAACCTCTACTTTTACGTTCTGTATGCATGTACGTAGCTGGCTACATTGTTCGTGATGTACGTACGTATATATATATATGCAAAATTGTATATTAATTGATTGCTATATATGCATGCGTTCTACTAATTACACGGCTGATGATCCCATTGATTAATTTGCTATATGATTCGTTTCGATCATCGGTGAGAGGTCAGCGTGGATGTCTCCGGCGGCCGCAGCTTGAGATCCTACTACGGGGACATCGTAGCCATGCAACGAGTGGCTCCCAACCTGCCCCCGGCTTGCACCCGCCGTCTCAACGCCACCTCGGTGCGTGCTAGCTACTGTGATATGTCTTATATTTTATTAATATTGAAATAAACTACTCCCTCCCTCCGTTCCAAATTATAGTTTACTGTTGACTTTTGAACACGTCTTTTGACCATTCGTCATATTCAAAAAATTAATGCAAACATGCAAAAATATAAGTCATGCTTAAAGTATGTTTAATGATCAAACAAATCACAAGAAAATAAATAATATTTACTTATATTTTTGAATAAGACGAATGATCAAATATGCTAAAGTGAACAGTGAACTATAATTTGGAACGGAGTGAGTAGAGATGTATATGGTCATCACCAACTATTTATTGTGACTCTGCAGCCAGACGTACGTTTTTTGGTTTTAGAGAAAATCGATCGGCGATTCGGCGGGATATCCAATTTGGGCGATAATTCATTTTATACCCCCACATGGTTTTTTAAATGTCAATTTAAATCCATGAAATTTTTTTTTTTTTTTGAAAGAGGGGCAGGAGAACTGCCGTCCTATTTCATTGATCAGTAGGAGAAAATAAAATAAAAAGGCCGTGCAAGCACGGGGTACAACCGCAGCGCTCCGCTGCAACTCTGGCCAAAGCCAGACACACCTCCGGCCACCGCCGGACACAACACCTACAGGAAGAGAGAAAGGAACGTAGCCCCACCGCTGCCACCTAAGCCAAAGGACGAACAAAGAGAGAGATACAGGTGAGGGAGAAGAGGGAACACCAACAACACTCACACAACAACAAACGACTCCTAGAGTAGCAAACCCAGCGAAACCCAAAGTGCAAAACGGCAACCACGACGCCTCCAACGAGGTAGTGACGGGAGAACCCGCCGCCGTCGCAAAGCCGCTAGGGTTTTCACCCAGAGCAGGGAAAGGTCTAAAAGGTGATGCCTCCAACGAGGGGACGACACCAAGGTGACGCCATCACCAGCCCCCAAAAGGGTAAGGCTTTCGCCCAAGACCAGCCCTACTAGCACCGAAGGGAAAGGCCGCCGAAGGTCGAAACCACAAGAACAACTGAGTCGCTGGCCGAAGACGCAGAGCCGAAAAACGCGAACGAACACTGCCACCCGACACGGAGGACGCCGCCCACTCCACTGGACACCTCGAAGAAAGGGAGGGTCAAGACAACGAGGATGGGACCGGGCCAAGAGACAGAGAACGGGGACGTTGCCGGAGAAAAGCTCGTCAACCAAAGTCGTCGGAGAGGGGCCACCACGCCTGGTGGCCAACGCACGGGGAGCAAAGGAGACCGGCCACCGCGCCACCCAGGCGACACAAGCCGAACCCTGCCAATAACCCAGAAGAGGCCAACCCACACCACCGAGCACCTCGCAGGGAGGGGAGGGCAAGGTGGAGGAGGACGGGACCAGGCTAGAAAACAAGGGTCGACGTGCCGCTGAGGACGGACGACGGCCCACCAAGCCACCACGGGAGGAGCTGAGAAGACGTCGAGCACACGCCCCTAGAGCCCACCTGCTCCGCCCGCTCCGGCCAGCTACCGAAGCGAGCCCCCCAAGCGGCCTCTACCGAGGCGGGCTAAGGGGAAGGGAAAGAAGGATAAGAAGCCGGTGCCGAGCTCCGCCGAGCTACGAGGCCACCGGTACCACGACCCTGGAGACACCCACTCCGACCGCTCCGGCCCGCACACCGCCAGATCCGAGCCTCCCGCCCGAGAATCCGGCATCGCACAGAGCGGACCCCCCCGGACGGCCTCCGCCAAGACAGGCCCAGGAGGAGGGGAAGAAGGAAGAAGGGAGAAAGAAAAAGGAAAGCCGACGTCGAGCTCCACCACTGCACGTGAAGGTGTGAACGAAGAAGGAAAGCCCGACTTGGGACTAAGGGGGAAACTCGGGGGTGGGTGGTTTGGAGGTGGGGTGTGGGTGTCACCGGGTGCCGTCGCGACGCTGAAGGGGGAGGGACTGGTCGCCGTGGCGCCACGCGCCGCCATCCTAGGCCGCGCCGGCCCAGGCCGCATCTTGCAGATCCAACCCCGAGCTAGGCCACGCCACCGCCGCCTCGGGCAGGCCCAGGCCACGCCGCCGCCGCCCCAGGCCGGCCTAGGCCACGCCGCGCACAGACCGGGACACGACGCCGCCGGATCTGGCAGACACCGCCGAGAAGGAGGAGGCGGCGGCGGAGCCCGAGCGGGTCGCCACCACGGCGCCTTGGCCTCGGCCGTGCAGCGCCAGCGCGCTCCGGCTCCGGCTCTGGCGCTGGAGCACCACCGCGGCGCCAATGCCGAGCTGCTGCTCGGCATCCTTGCGTGGCGATCCCGTGGCCGCTTGGATCTGGGACGCCGCCGCCACGCCAATGCCAACCAGCTTGGCTTGCCACGCCGCCGCCCCCGCCCCGGGCCGGCCCAGGCCACGCCGGCGACGGATCCGGCCACGACGGCGCCGGAACTGGCCACCACGCCACCGGGCGCCGCAAGGGCACGGGCCAAAAGAGAGACAAGGAAGGGGAGAAAGGAGGAGGGAAGAGGGTTAGAGGGAGAGAGGGGCGGCCGCCGCCGCCGGCGGTCGCCGGCCGGCGGCGGCGGCGGCGGCGGCGCTAGGGTTTGAGGGGGAGGAGGCTGGGATTTGGGTCGCCCCCGAGCCGCCCTGGGAGCGACGCGAGGGCCTCCTTGAGGAGCCGAGTTTCGCTGAAATCCATGAAAATTGAACCTCTGAAAAATTGAACCAATTATAGTCCAATCTGACTAAAATTCATCTAAGGCCGTTTTTCTTTTGCCGATATGGAAAATTAATGGAGTAGCAGATAGGCCAATCATCAGTTCCATGTGGCATTTCCTACTTCTATATGCATGGATTACTGGTATATATACCACACTTCGGATCCATCGATCTCCACCGAACGACGACTGCATGCATGCATGCATGCCTGGCCAGCTTTTAGCCGCGGAGATTTGAGCAAGGTTGAAGTGATTAAACTGAAATGTTAAATATAATTTTGAGAGGATAAGTTTTTGAATATGCTTCTCAAAACTAGCTCGCTTTGCTTAAGTTATTTTTAAATTCTTTTAGAGATGACTTCATAATAATAGTTAAAAAAGGAAAAAAAATTATGTTCTCTTCGGTTGAGCTTAAGCATTTATGTGTAACTCTGAACTCCCCGCCGTATGCAGTGTTTCTTTCCTCAGAATATAATCGATGGCATAAAGACCCCACTCTTCCTGCTAAATGCAGCGTACGATGTCTGGCAGGTAAACTCACTAAAAACTCCCGTTCTAGCTAATACATGTTCAGAGCTCACTCGCATGCACCCAACAAATTAAATTTGATTTAATCGGCTGGTCAGATTGAGCAAAGCCTTGCCCCCAACAAAGCTGACCCCAGCGGGGCCTGGCGAGCCTGCAAGTTCAACCGTTCGGCCTGCAACGCTACCCAGATGAATTTCTTGCAAGGTAAAAAAATTGTACCCTTCCTTTTCACTTTTGCTAATCATTAGAAGACTGATTTTAAATCGGTCTCGATCGATTTTCTCACATAGCTAGATGTTCTTGTTGCGTCTTTTATATACCCTATGAAGATGTCTGATCTACAACCTAGAAAATCGACCGAGAGTTTGTCAAGTCGGTCCTATATCTTTTTGTGCTAGCTAGCTTGCTAGCCATGATATATAAAGTGATCAGTGCCCACAAATCACAAACAATGTGGTATGAGCGAGTCATGATCGTAATTGTGTGTCGCTTAAAATTCTGTCTGCACCTACAAGTTCATGCAGATTTCAGGGGCCAGATGATAGCATCCGTGAAGGGTTTCTCCGGTTCCAAGAGGAACGGGCTGTTCATAAACTCGTGCTTCTCTCACTGCCAGTCCGAGCTGCCGGCCACCTGGAACAACGCAGCTGGCTCTCCTGCTATCCATAACAAGGTATATGCATGTACATTGGGAGTCTACTAATAATTGAAGCAAATTAACTGTAGTTTCGGACTTTCAGCAATTAGTTTTGATGGGCTTCTTAAATTCATCGATCATTCATATGCATGTACAAACGTTTGTGTTGTTCTTGCACTGCAGAGCATTGCAAGATCTGTTGGCGACTGGTACTTTGGTCGAGCTGAAGTGAAGGCGATAGATTGCCCTTATCCCTGCGACAAAACATGCCGCCACATCATATGACAAGATCACCACCATTAGGCATATCTCGCCATTAGATAGGAATGAGTGATCTGTTTAGTACATGAGAGACATCGGGTTTTGTTAATTTAATTCTATGGAGAATTAAGGACGTGCGATCGATATGATCAATATGTTCTCTTTTCCTCTTTGCATCGACAGTGGAAAAACGACTCCGATGAGGGAGATAGACAGATAGAAAAGGAGGAGAGATAGAGGAGGGAGGTGGCGGCTGGAGGTGATGGAGAATTGGAAATGTTGGGCCAGAGACAATGATGGAGGCATGGGGCACAAGTTTGAGGGGACGAGGAAGTACAACGCAAGTCCAATTAAGGGGCTAAGGGCATGTCCAATGCCACCTCTATATTTTCCCTATCTCATCACTATTTATCCACTTTTTAATTCTTACCCTATCCCTACATACATTTCCTCTCATTTTAATACCAACCTATTGCTACAATGATTTGAGTGCTAAATAGGGGAGAAAAAGAGGTAACATTTGGGCATGTCCTAAGTGAGATTTCATACAAGTTTAGCAGGGGATAGTGCAATTTTTCTTTATATAATATGCAATGGTTGTAAATTTTAAATTTTGTTGAAAAAAAAATTAGATTGTACATAGGAGTGTAGAAGTCTATCAAAACACAATAAAGTTTAGGGTGCTGTTTTCAAGTTTTGTTATCTCAAGGTTGATCAATTTTGATGTTCAAACTAATTCTATCAGTCATAGAGCATCCCATTCCCGCTATATCCACTACTAGGGAAACGACCTTTCATACTAGCACATCAATCCCGATTAGTCAGGAATCCAGATTGATAGTGGCATCGGTCCCAATTCATGGTTACCAGGTTAAAAGCATGATTTTTTTGCCCATATTAGTCCCGGTTCGTGACACGAACCGAGACAGAAGATCGCTTTGATAGACGGGTACATGCTGAAGGTGAGGCTTTAGTCCTTGCAGCATACTTCAAAAGGAATGCATATCCTAGTGTAGTAAATATGTTTGGCTGCGTGGGTTGGTCAGGGGGTTCTATATTCGAGTCTTGGATTTGTCATAGTATTGGTTTGGCAACCGGTACTAAAGGTACTTTCCCTATTAATGATCTTTAGTTTTCTATATTTTTTAAAAAATATTGAATACAAATTTAACATACGCAAATTAAGGGAGGGGTTAACACTTCCACCGAATATGATACATACGAGTGCATAAGTACATCAAGAGACGCAATGTGCATACGGTATGAATGTTGCCTGCATATAAATACTATTTTCTGTTCTTAAAAACATTATATTTTAGACATGTTTTGAAATCAAAAATTTAAAACATTATTAATAAATATTTTGAATTATGTGGATTAGACACATAAAAAACTTACATATTTGTCTTGAAAATTACTTGAAAATCACACGTGGAACTCTTGTAGCGGCACGCAGCACGTAATTTTTCAAGTAACTTAAAAGGAAAGAAGGGGTAGGTAAATAGAATTTCTTGCACAGAACTTAATAGTTTTTGGTCAAATTATTCATACAAATCGTGAGCCAGCGCAACTTCCCCGAGCTATTTAAATCCGCCGCTTCACTGATCGGAAGCTTAACCGATGGTTATTGGGATTAGCCTTCGTCGTTCCATCTTCCAAAATGCGCATGCAGCAACTCTGCAAATCACTCACCGTTCTTAGAGAGCTGCCATTGGCAATATTTCTTCCACCAAGCGCCACACCGTCCGCTTCGGCTCTGCAATGATCGACACGACGGTCACCACCGACACCGCGGTCGTCGACGAGTGGGTCCGCCGCGTCCGACCCGCCGCCAGACCGCGCGTCGGCGGCGGCGATCTCATCGTCGGCCTCGACTGCGAGTGGACCACAGAGCCTGCTCCTCGGGGGTGACCTCCAAGGTGGCCACCCTGCAGCTGTGCGTCGGCACCAGCTGCCTCATCCTGCAGCTGTTCCACGCTGCCTGCGTCCCGGCGTCCATCCGGAGCTTCCTCGGCGACCCCGCGGTGCAGTGCGTCGGCGAGGACGTCGCGAGGCTCGCCGTCGACTACGGGCTCGTTTGCGCAGCGCCGGTCGACCTGGACGGCATCTGCAAGAAGCGCATTGGATATTGTTTTAGGTTGATGGTGAAGCACATGCACGTGACCAGCAGCGACGGGCAGAGCCGCGACCTCAGCCTGGCGCAGCTCGAGTCTGCTTGCATGGACGCCTATGTGTCCTACAAGCATGGCGAGCTTGTCCTGCTCAACTGAAGGAACTGTGGTCCAAGAGTACAAGACTACTCGAGGCTGGGGCTCAAGGGCTACGCCTATGTGTTCGGGGCTTTCTATGATGTTTGCTTGGTGCGGCCCTGTTCTGTGGTGTCGGTTTATTTGTGCTACTATTTTCTAATTTGGCCATGTATACTGTCAGTTTGTCACAATTATATCGGAAATGCTTCTGGCCGGACGTCCGATCCGTCGGACGCCCGGCCTAGCCCACGGCGCGTGCCCGCCTGGCCGCATGATTAACGAGCCCCACACGGGCCGCGTGATTAGCCCAGGTGCATGCTAGAAAATTTGTCGTGCAGCACACACGTACGTACTAGCTTTTGCCTACTAGCAGGAATCGTGCGTTTGATTTTTTTTTTTAAATTTTCTCATTTGGAGTCCGAAATGCATAGAACAAATTTCATAATTCATCTAAAATCCTAATTAACTCATTTTAAATATTTTTTATTTTTTTATTTTTAATTATTTTTCATTAGCCAAATTGTTTCCAATAGGCTAAACTAATTGTTTCAGCAGACTAGACATATTGTTCCAATAGAATAAACTAATTGTTGCACTTGGCTAGACATATCGTTCTAGTAGGCTAAACTAATTGTTCCAACAGGGCAAAAATATTGTTCCAATAGGGGATAAACCAATTGTTTCATTTGGTTGTACGTCCACTAGGTAAAAGTAATTGTTTCAGCAGGCTAGATTAATTGTTTCAACAGGCCAAAAATATTGTTTCAATAGGATGAACCAATTGTTTCAACAGATTAGATAGATTATTCCAACAGGCTAAACTAGTTGTTTCAACATGTCAAACATATTGTTCCAACGGGCTAAACTAGTTGTTTCAACTGGCTATATATATTGTTTCAATAGGCAAAACCAATTGTTTTAGTATGCTATATATATTGTTTCAATAGGATAAACCAATTGTTTCACATGGTTGTACGTCCACTAGGTAAAAGTAATAGTTCCAATAGGATAAACCAATTGTTTCAACAGACTAAATTAATTGTTTCATTAGGATAACAAATTGTTTCAGTAACTTTTTTGTAGCAACTTTGGTCTTGTTTTGTTCGTAAAAATGTTACAGCAGACCAAATACATTGTTCAAACATGTATGAAAGTTGTTTCAGCAGGCAAGATTGATTGTTCCAAGAGGCTAGACTCATTGTTCCAGCAGACAAGACAGATTGTTCCAGGAGACTAGACTCATTATTCCAATAGGCTAAACTAATTGTTCCAACAGGCCAAAAATATTGTTCCAATAGGCTAAACCAATTGTTTTAACAGATTAGATAGATTATTCCAACAAGCTAAACGAATTGTTTCATCGGGCTAGATAAATTGTTCCAACAGACTAAACTAGTTGTTTCAACAGGCTATATATATTGTTCCAATAGGCTAAACCAATTGTTTCAACAGATTAGATAGATTGTTCCAACAGGCTAAACTAATTGTTTCATCGGGCTAGATAAATTGTTCCAACAGGCTAAACTAGTTGTTTCAACAGGCTATATATATTGTTCCAATAGGCTAAACCAATTGTTTCAACAGATTAGATAGATTGTTCCAACAGGCTAAACTAATTGTTTCATCGGGCTAGATAAATTGTTCCAACAGGCTAAACTAGTTGTTTCAACAGGCTATATATATTGTTCCAATAGGCTAAACCAATTGTTTTAGCATGCTATATATATTGTTCCAATAGGATAAACCAATTGTTTCACTTGGTTGTACGTCCACTAGGTAAAAGTAATTGTTTCAGCAGACTAGCCATATTGTTTCAACATGCTAAATTAATTATTTCATTAGGATAACAAATTGTTTCAGTAACTTTTTCATAGCAACATTGGTCTTGTTTTGTTCGTAAAAATGCGAGGAACGCATTGGTGCAAACGGTTTGTGGATTGAAGCACCCAGTCAAAATCTATTGTCTTTGAAAGGAAAACAAAAACGCAGAGTGTTCACACTGTTTGCATGTGATTAGGAGAGGCAGCTGTGCATGTGCGATTAGCGATGCATGCATGCCATTAGAAAAGGAGCAGCACACAACGTGCATGCGTGATTAGCTGTGCATGCATGCGACTAGGAGAGAACAGCGTGCAACATGCATGCGCGATTAGCGATGGACTGGGTCGGGGCAGCATCCGACGCGCGCGCGCGTCGGACGTCCGTCCCCAAGTCCATGCCCAATTATATATGCTACTTAATTACTCCGTATTTTGAGTGTGAACGTCTATATCCTGTCGTTAAAACCTCTGTTGTGCTTAAGATCGCAAAGTTTGTCACAATTATGTGAAAGGCTATATATATTGTTTGGTTCATGTCTAATATTGTCAAACCTAAGGTTAACTACTTGCCAAAGGTGTGGCTTGACTAACTCAGCTAACTTTTTAGTCTAGAAGGTGTTTGGTTCACTCCCACAACTAATCTTAGGCTACGCAAAAAATCTTAAGTAAATTGTTTGGTTGCTATCTCAAAATCTAGCCATACATCTTCTTCCCACAGCTTGCCCGTACGTTCTTCCCTGGCCAGCTCACCTTCTTCCCCAGCTCTCCCCCATGCTGAGTTCTCCTCGAGCATCACGCGCGGAGCCATCCACAGCCGTGCCACCGCCAGAGCTTGGGATGTACGTGAATGCGGCTGCAAGCGGCCCGCTTCATCCAGCCGCAAGGAAAAAGCCCGAGCGGCTTTGGCAGAAATTCGCAAGGATTCGAGCAGCCAAGCGGCCCAGTCCGCATAATCCACTTGGGCCACCAAATTTTCTTCTCTATCCGCCGCACGTAATCATCCCCAAACAGCTCTCTCAGCCCGCATCATAGATTTGGAGAGGCTTCGCCTAAGATCAGCATGCCGCCACCCCTTCTCTACCCCCTTCTCCCTATCTGTGTCTACCCCCTCGCCCTCTCCGCTGTGGTAGGAGAGGATGCCGGAGATGTAGGCTAGTGCTCATTCGCTGCCTCCCCTTCTTGGAGTTGCGATGAGGGGCAGATGGAGGGGTTTGTCCGAGTGCTGATTGGCCAATTTGAGGAGCACGACTATGAGGACCAGCAATCACGGTGTCATGTGGATGAGCTTAGTGGTGAGAAGGTACAACATATCAACCACAGAGAGGATTTTGGATGCGATCCACCTTTTAGATTGGGACATGCATTGTCGTGTGAGACAACAATTAATAAGCAATGAGCTTGAAAATTACTTGAAAGATGAGTTGTTTCCTCGTAGAACTGATTTCGATATTCTTCAATAGTGGGAGATGCACTCGATTAAATACCCAATACTCTCTCATATGGCTCGTGACCTACTATCTATCGCGGCTTCTACTATGGCTTCGGAGTCAGCTTTTAGAACTGGAGAACAGGTTATTAGTGACTACAGAAGTAGACTAAGCAGTGATACTATACAGGCTTTGATTTGCTAACAAGATTGGTTAAGACCTTCTAGTGTGTCTCAACGAGAATTGACTCTTAACATGTGATCTTGGAAATACTAATGATTCAGACTTGTGAGGTAACTCCATGCAATCCCTTTTACTCTAAGTTAAGTCTGTCATATTTCTAGTACCAAATGTAATACCTCTTTTATACCATGATCTATAACTTTTACTCCATGCCAGGTCTGAATTGTTAATTTTTTCCATATATTTCTAGGTTAATATCACTGCATAGCACTGCTAGGTTCAAAGCATCAATTTAGAAGAAATAAAGAGAAACAACAAATCTCATACTTATGAAAGGAGCTAAGAGCTAAATTTAAATAGTGCCACTTCATAGTCCACCTACTGTGAAGTTAGATTTATTGATAGATTTGATGATTGACTGGATGTAGTCTACTTACTGTGCATAAATTAGGCATATTTGAAAGAGATGGATAAATAATTGAGATAATGCACTGCACTGTTTTGGAGCACTGGTTTTGTTTTGTCACTGATGTCAGGAACTTCATGACTACTACATCTCATCAGTTTCAGTATTTTCTGTTCTAGGAGCTGCAGCCTTCTAAGCTAAAAATAGCAATTCTCCATTTTTCTGTAGTGCTGGTAGATCCCATTGAGCACACGTTAAATGCAAAGCAAAGAAAGCAAAGGTAATGCACTGCTGGTAGATCCCATTGGTGTGCTGCTGCTTCATGCCCGCGTGGAGTACGTGGATGGTGCATGCGGATGCGGACAAGGCGCCGCTGCATTCACCACGTACGTACATCCTTGAGCACAACCGGCCGGTTCCGACGCACCCAATCACACATGTGGACGTCACACCGGGGGAAAAAATCCCCAAAAAAATGGTATCGATCAATTTAGGTTGTTCGAGGACTGGTCAAAAAATTATACAAGATTGTAGGACCATATGTATATAGGTATAGATATAATTCCATAACTTCTCCATGCCCATTAAATCATCTCCAATCAATTTAAATTAATTTCATGGAAATTTTATGGTGTGAACATGATCTTTTGTAAAACATGATAACTAGAATTGGCAAGTAACTACAAGTCCCTGCCACCAAATAAAACATAGATTTATAACCAATTCCAGCTGCTCAAGCGGATCATACAAAATTTCAATGAGACCAAGTAAATTACTACCTATGGCAAGTAATATACAGACCTGCACATGTAAGAACAAAAACTCTTGCGACTACCAAGCTTCATTTTGTACGACCAGCAAGCCCCGTACTATATAATATGCTGGGACGTGGGAGCTGATGATTGGATGGACAACTCAATATACATATAGAGGGAAAAAAAAAGGACATTTCGAAGCTGTTCCCCAGCATGAAGCCACTACACTATATCATCATATACAGTACAGGGAAAATATACAACTGAGGTGCCACCACCAAAACGAAGCCACAAGGGCATTTTTTTTGTCGCAAAGCTCAGGATGCAGCCTGGGCAGCACCAAGTTTGTTAGCACCCTTGCCTGATTTCTTTTTTGGCCCTTTCTTCTCAAAGCTTTCCTCTTCTTGCTTCTTCATCACTGGTTGGAACTGTTGAAAAAGAAAGAATAGTATAGCTACATATCGGGGTTGAAGTGTATTCAAGAACCAAGAACGATGATGCCAATGCTAGGCAGATCGAAAACAGTCATTGGAAAGCTAAAGGGGACCTGCACACTTGTGTTTTAAGTGTGCCCTCCTGGAGCTCGTAATAACTTCGTATAGCATACATTATACGAAGTTATACGAACAAAAACTCCTTTAGTGAGATTCTATGAGCAAATGCCTGAGGGAATGTTTTGGATAGCAATGATATTGATATAGGCCTCATAAGCGCTAATAATAAAACCCAAGAACTGAAGCAACCAGGCGTTGTAATGTGGTAGTTGCTATCATCCGAGACTATTGGCACACTGCGCATATACCCTTTTGACTTCTCTCGACTCTCAGTCATCCATGAGCTCTCCTCTTTCCCAAAATGCCCAGCACCCAACAACCCAAAATTTTTTTCTAGTCCATACAACTAATGGAGGGAGAGGAGAGCCTAATATCATAGATTCCCAACAAATTCGTCATCGATTTCTTTGATTTGCAACGAATATACTCAAAACCCCCACATAAGCGTGCTCCCAATCAATAGTTTGGGTTATGTCATGTATTGAACATCCTCGCGACATATAAATATTATCGCTATATATTTTATTGTTATAAAGATCCCTTAATTTTGTCTTTTGCCAAGGCCCCAAAATGCTAGGAGCGGCAGTAATGCCTTGACTCACAGCCACAGGGCAAGAAATCCCATTAGCTACAACCTTAAATTATTATTTTAGGTGATCTAGGTTTTAAAATTGTTCAAACAATGACATAAGTGACAAGCTACGTTTGCGTTGCAGGTTCAATTAAGCTACAGATGGTAAATCAGTCTGTTATTTAAACCAAAAAAGTTAACTGGTAAGGAAATTGCAATCACCTCGCTCTTAACTAATTATTTCAATTGTTATTTAAAGGATAAAAAAGGATTAAGGCCTCGTTCTTTTGAGCGTATCGTTGCGTTGACGTAATACTGTAGCAAATTTAAGAGCCCTCGAAAAAAGGTCTAAAGATTATAAACAAATAATTAAAAAATAGTTTTAGGATCTTTGTAGGACTATTAAAAACCATGAAAAATTGTTACAAATTATCACAACATATAGTTTAATATAAAAATAACAAAATTTGCTACAGTAATACGCAACGACACGATACGCTAAAAGAACAAGGCCTAAATAAAGTAGCACACTTTTTTATTTAAAAAAAAATATAGTTAAGGGAGGAGATGTCGCCCATCAGGGTGGGACAAACCTGATATAC
Source organism: Raddia distichophylla (assembly GCA_005191435.1). Taxonomy (NCBI): domain Eukaryota; kingdom Viridiplantae; phylum Streptophyta; class Magnoliopsida; order Poales; family Poaceae; genus Raddia; species Raddia distichophylla. The sequence continues at coordinate 4,580,376 of SPJY01015242.1, read as the reverse complement.
AGAATAAATAACATTTCTCCGGATTTGAGCCATCATATCCAAGAAAAGATTATATCCCTCAAGTTTGTATTCAATAAGGGGATCTCGTTGGGCATAACCCCTTAAACCAACAGCTTGTTGTACAAACTTTAAGGCCTGCAAGTGTTCCTTCCAGAGCCTATCAATATTGCTCAGAATTAGGAATCGCTCGGCTTCCTTCATCAAGCCTGGTGCTTTCTTCTCCACAATTTCCTGGAATTTGAACAGAGAAGTTAGGTACAGCTTATTATTTCTTATGATCCTGATATATGATATGATTTGATCAATAGTTTATCTAAGAGACTGTAGTCTCAAATGCCATTTTGAAGAAAAAACACTCTGAATTAAAGTCTGAAACATGGAAAGCTCTTGCTACAATTTTCTTCCAAGATTTAGTTTCGCCCCCTTTTATTAAATAAGATATATTGACCTGAATTTGCTAGAGTACTTTAAATTCTCACTTCCATTCATTATAATTGTGCCGCATTACTCTAACGGTTGTATATTCTTTTTTATACATAATATCATGCAAGATAACTCTATACATGAAAGAAACATATCCTGTGCAACCAAGCTTACGGTGCAACCACCGTGCAACCAAACTATTAAAAGTTGTAAAAAAATTCTAAAAAAATTATAGATGTGCTTCATTGTTTACTTTACCTATGTACGAAGTTTCAAAGCAATATTCATTTTAAATTAAGACTTATAAAAAAAACTGACAGCTTTGACGAGTTAAAAAATGATAGAATTTTATTTTTTTTATAACTTTTAATATAGGATGAATTTGAACTTGAAATTTTATAAGTTGAAGAGTACATTTACAAATGTTTTCAAAAAAATTTTAACTTTTAATAGTTCGGTTACACGGTGGTTACATCATAAGTTTGATTGCACATGATATGTTCCCATACATGAAACCATAAAAGCAAACAACTAACAGCTTTTTGGAAGTATGCTCCACGCCCTCGGGTACGAAGGTACTCCCGTAAATCCTCGTAGCTTGAGCATTTACTCTCCAATAATTCTGGTGTCAAGTCAGTCAACAGATAACAATACCTAGCAGGAAAAATAGAAATACCAGAAACAAGATTTTCTATTAGTTAGATCCCGTGAAATCTATTGCCCAAAGACAGTAAATGTATTGTCTGAACTCACTGTTGAAGCTTAGCAATCAGCTTGCCAAGGTCCCAACCTTCCCTTGGGGTGTCAGGACCTATGTTTGCCTGCAAATAGGGAAGAAAAGTTACAGCGATGAGGATTCAGGGAAACATAATGTTTGCAGGTGATACGAAGTGGTATATATCAGCACTTAATGTTTAAGCAGGTACCAAACTGGTAACGAACCTCTAATATGTCATCCATTGTTAATTCAGCATATTCCACAATAAGTGACTCCAGACTATCAGATGTAAGGGCTCGTCTTCTTTCTGCATATACCCGATCTCTCTGGCTATTCAATACCTCATCATACTCAAATAGCTGCTTCCTGATATCAAAAAAGTAGTTCTCAACTTTCCGTTGAGCTTCATCTAGGGCCCTTGTTAGCATCTTTGATTCGATAGGAAGATCTTCAACTCTGAACGCTTGCATCAGACCCTACACAAAAAACATTTGGCAATTCTTTCCAGGAAATCAAATAATCTGATATTTTATTTTTTAACTTCCATGAAAATTAATGGCCTGGGTAAAGATATTAACCGTGAAGTAATTTTAATTATACCAGATATACTCTTGCAGGTACTAGTTAAAACAGGGTTTAGATTAAAAGTTTAGATGCACAAATTAGAAGCATTATGTCAGTTTTTTAAAATTATTTACTAAGAAGCACATCTCCTAGCATTGTGTCGTTTCTTTATTTATTAGCTAAGAAGCGCATCCGGATTACTGGAAGTAGCAGTCATTGTGTAAAATGCACGTGGACCCCCTATTGCTACTCATATCTTGATATTTACTCTTCTTTTTTTAAAAGGAATGATATTTTACTAACATCATTTTATGGCACAAGTAGCCATGTGCCCATGATATGTAGGTGCACTTCAATAGAAAGTTGTGGTGTTCCTTTAATGTTGGATGGATTTTAGTATGTGGTGTTCCACCTTTATGACTGAGGAATGCATAATTATCAACAGATAGAAACTTCAAATTAAACAAACACCTTACTTCATCAGAAGCTTTAAGTGAATTCGAGTGATTTATACGAACAAAAAGATGGGAAATACTGAAAAGAGAGGTTTCAATGCAATTCTGTAATTTATCAGTCCTTAAAACTGTTGTTATGTGACCCAAAGCAAATAAATGGAAATAGTGGAAATAACACAAACCAGTATCCTGTCACCTCCAAATATTCGGAAGATATTATCTTCAAGACTAAGAAAGAAACGAGAGCTCCCAGGATCCCCTTGCCTGCCACTTCGACCACGAAGCTAAACCAGATAAAGCAAACCCATCAAACAGGATGATACACACCCAACAGTAATCAAACCCCTATTGCAAAGTTATTTGTCGTTCTGGTGTTCAAACAAATAAGCATTAGCAACAAAGTTGTAGGTTGTACAATGCAATGTATGAAATGGTTGTGAATACCAGAAGTAGCTGGTTCAATACTGCTAGCTCCCAGGTCACCAAATTTTTCCCTAAAAATCATGATATAATCCAAAAGTTCAGTTTGCAGACCTATTTCTCTCCATTTTCCCCAATGCCAAGAGTTTTAGTTACATTTCTTATGGGGAAAATGTCCATAACAAGGACTGTTCATGTAGATAACTGCATGGTGCACACTGCTTCTCGAAACTCTGGATGCTTTTTTTTGTTCTAAAACTCCTAAACAACTTAGAGAAAAACATCTGGCAGTAATAACTAATAAGCTTTGTGGCTCTTCTTGGGAACAACAGTAAGAAACACAAAGATCTGAGAATTACTTATGGAACACAGTAAGAACATTTTGATTTTTGGAAGGCTGCATGAAATAGACCGGTTGAATTTGGTTTGACAAAACACATACAACAATTTTCCCAAACCGAAGATATATCATGGATTATGGTTGACTTTTGCATATTAAAACAGCACCTTGAACAAAACATTACCTGATTGTCAATTCTGCGTGATTCATGTCGTTCTGTTCCTACTACATGCAGCCCACCTGCTGCAATGACCTGAACAGAAACATAAGGAGTTAAGGACATCGTAAATAGATCACTATGCACTTCAATAAAATAGGTAAACCTTCCAATATCCTTTTATGTGCTATCTACCTTCTTTTTTTCCTCTTCGGTGTATATTTTGTATTCATCTGCTATTTTCATGAATGCATTTCTCAGATTTGCAATTACTTCATCACGTGTTGGTCCCTGCATATAAAGGAGCATACTTAAGTGTCCTGGATATGATTCTAGAGTTTTTTTTTTGGGGGGGTATAATATGGAACCAGAACCAGCTGGTGCCTTTTGACAAGGCTGCTGCAACAATTTTATAGGCAGTCTATTAATAGAATATCCATTGATGAAAATACATCTTAATCAGACAGATGAAATCATAATGGCCGCAATAGTCCCAAGGATGGCTTTTATAAGAAATTTCAATGCTGATAACAACTTTAGAGGATCAAATAGGGCAGCTGTGCCCTTTAGTTTTCTTAACGAAAATAGAGCTGGGCTTGCCATTTGGTTCTGAAGAACTGTGCAAGATTGCAACATTGACAAGAGTATATACTGTCTAACACCGTTGTATGTAAAATTTAGGAAAACTGAAACTTTGCAGTATTCAAAATGAATAGAAAATTTAAATTGTTAGATATGCATGCATGCTTCTTCCAGTCATCTTGAAACAAGGGCAGGAGGCCAGGAGCTCTGCTACCTTTCACTGACAGAAGAGTATAACATCTACCAAAAATGGGCAAGACACCACAAAATCACTGAAATAAGAAGCATCACCCACGCCCACTAGCACCTGAAGTACTAAAACTAAATTTAGTGTGGGTTCGTGGCTTCCCACTAGGCCACTAAGCTGCTGACAGATATCTTGCCAGTTCCAAGTGGTAACTAGTCAGTAAAAAATTTATGAACCAAAAGGTCCAAAACCTAAAAAAAAGGGGATAAAACAGCTATCTCCAGTTGTTTCTGGTTATAGAAAGTGGGTTGCATTGCCACCAATTTGTCATATTATTTAACATAAAAATCATAGATTTAGCAACACAGAATTCAAAATCAATCATGGACTTAACCTTTAAGAAATCCTATCACTGATCACAATAACTGGTTGATTTTCTGAATCCCGCCTTAGCAAGGATTCTAGTAGCCTGTGGTAAACAGCTGATAACTGCTGATTAGGAATCCAGCAGGCTTGTTATATACGAGTAAGTAACAATTTACAATTATAAGACACTGACGAAAGAATTATTACAAAATGATATATTAGAGTATAACTTCAAACTATGAATAAACATTCTGAATGTAATGCCAAGATGTATGAACTAATTATCAATTTATAATCAAATATTCAAGATGTATTCGCGGACAATAAAATGACATTCCACCAAAATAATTCTTGTATTCATGCTTCAGACAATCATTTGGAATTTCATCGATAGTAAAAAATGTAAATGTTTCTTAAACTTTTGCATTTACTTACCAAAACTCAATAATTCAATAGAAACAGATAAAACAGAGTTTCAACAATCAACACTTCATGATTAATTCAAAAGGCCTACCTTCTCACATGAGTAGGAGAGCCGCTCTTCAGCTTCTAGTTCAGTTAAAGTTTTTTCTCCCCATTCTTTGACAGCAACATCAACTGCATCCTTGACACATGACACTGTGTCTTTCGAAAGTTCACATGGGAACAAGCTTTCATTTGTCTGAGAGATGGGGGTTAAGTGCAATAAGCTATTTGGACTTCGACTAAATCATAACTTTACTATATGAAGAAGAAGTCCCAGAACTTCACATGAAATCATATATCTACTGAACAAATAGTTTGTTATCTACCTTCCATGTCTTTCTTGGTGGAAGCTGCTTTTTGGATACAATGACATTGTCGATTGGATTGACAACTCTGCAACATGATTCCATAGTCAAAAGAAAATATAAGCAGTACTAGACACATTTAGACAGCTGCCCAAATTGATTACAGTCACACATGTTCACTAGAAAACAACATGACCTTGTTAGATGGCACATATGTTGGCACAATAAAATGGATTGGTTGAATATAACAATGGTAAATAGTTGAAAGGATTGCAATGGGCTAAAGGTTCGACATAGAGGATGGGGTATGGTCATATGGAGTTATGACATTGAGAGGTCACCGTCATAGAAAGTTTCACACGCAATTACTTAGCACAGTATAGTTTCCCTGGTGGTTGAAGCCTGGATCCACATGTGCTGGAATTTTCTTATAATGGTTCTGGTGATTTTAATAGCCAAGGTTAAATTATGTCAATACAAGCGCAATTGACTTTTGATGCTAATTAATAGCCTGTAGCAGGAGTCCAATTACATAAAAAACCCAGTCAATGTCATGTATGCGCTGGTTTCTGAAGAACACGGCCAGGATGCAGCATCTATGATACTATTTGCAAATTATGACAATGGAGATTAAATACCTTGGCATAAGCAATTCACGCAATTTCAACCTGGCCATGAATTCTGCATTTCCTCCAAGGATAATATCAGTTCCACGTCCAGCCATATTGGTGGCAATTGTCACTGCACCAACGCGTCCACTCTGAGCGACAATCTCAGCCTCCCTCTCCACATTCTCCGGCTTAGCATTCAAGACCTTCAATAGAAATTTCAGAAGAAAACAGATCACTTTCAGGTAAGGATTTCATAATCGTAAATTAAATCTCCCCCCCCCCCAAAACCAATAAAAGTGTTTTCAGATAATAGGTTTTTTGAGAAAAATCGGCGGATTTTTAAAATTAAAATTTAATTTTCAAAGCAAAACAAAACTTTCTAGAAGTTATGCTGAATTCTGGGTTCACGTGGAACTCGAACTCACAACCTGTGGATTGGGGAGGTGGGTGGTAACCACCAGGCTGAAAGATAAGGCAATTTAAAGCTTGTTGTCAAATATCTTTTGTAAGTAAAACTATAATTCAAGTGAAACTAACCGAAATGATTTTTTTGGGCCGATTTGAAAAAAAAACGGAGGTACAGACAGAAATGATCAGCACAACCTTAGAAAATGAAAACCTGGCATGTGAAAGTTCAAGCACATTAGTAAAAGGCTAGAGCTAGTTTTGTTCTTTTCCTGTTACTACTATCCTTCCTCCAAAAGAACTACTTTATTATACAAATTGTATTGAAGGTTTGAGCAAAAGAAAAGAATGAATGCTTCTGCAGACTCAATTAGTGATTTTTTCTTATGAAAAAAAAATTATGGAGTGCGAAATAATTAGCTACACATGGAATGCACGTCGAAAAAGACTACCCTGATACTTGAAATAAGTTATAAATAAGCATACTAAATTGCTCATAAGCTGTTGTGAGTGCAAGGAGATAAAACATTTGTTTTGTATTACTATGCAGATTGCAGTGTTAACCAAGTCCCTAGTCAGGCAGCAGACCCACACTATCACTAATTAGAAGGAGGTAGGTGGAACAAATTAGCTAGACAGGTGAGGTGGGACTACTTTTTTTATGAATTATGAACTTCTAACATCAGCATGCTTGTGAAAACGTTGCACTAAAAAGAAAAAGGAAGATTCGATTGGTTACTGAAACGGTGAAACCAACAGACATACCTCATGAGAAATCCCTGCCTCACGCAGTTGTTCTGATAAAGTTTCACTTTGCTCAACGCTAGTTGTACCAACTAGCACAGGACGGCCAACTTTATTCATTCTTGATATCTCCACAAGTGCAGCACGCCATTTTCCATTCGTTGCTCTGAAAACCACATCCGATTCATCCTGCAAAGGAAGAAGTAAAATCAACCTTAGTCCAGCAAAGAAGGATGAGAAAAGTTGAATCTAAAGGAGAACTATTTCAGACACTGCAAATTAAACATGCACAACAAGAATATGGCAAGCACCTTTCGTATCATTGGCTTGTTTGTTGGAACAACGGTAACTTTTAGTTTGTATATGCTCTCGAACTCCTGGCTCTCAGTAGCTGCTGTTCCAGTCATGCCACAGAGTTTTGGAAACTGTCATGAAAAGAATCTATTTCTTGAGGAAATAACATACTGAAATATCCAAAAGCAAAGGATGAGATTGTTCATCCAGCACGCTGAGCTATACATCGTTCACCATGTTTACAGATTTACCACTATTAACCAAAATGCTCAACAATGGTTAGTGGTTCTTGAAGCTCAAATAGCATTGGAAAATGGTTTGATCCTTGGATGATTAACGCTATATTTCACATAAGAATGTATCGACCCGTTGGATCAAAAGGACTGTCACTTGCCTGAAGAAAGAAGTTCTGGTAACTTATAGATGCAAGGGTTATTGTTTCATTCTGTATTGGTACACCTTCTTTAGCTTCAATTGCTTGGTGGAGACCATCACTCCATCTTCTTCCCTGCCAAAAATAACATTGTCTGGAACATAAAAATAGACTAAAAAAGATAGTACTACTTGAGAAACAAAACTACTTGAGAAACAATGGGGTAGGATAACACAACAAACTCTTATTAGTGTTTCTGTCTTTGCCACTAATGGATTGGGCTAGGATTTCAACGTTGCACTAACTTTTTATTTTTTTAACCAATCTCCTACATAAAAATATGCCTTAAATATAGAATGATTTGCACAACTGGTGCAAAGTGGCCAGAATTCTTTTGCTCCCTCTTATTTTCATTCACATTGTGGGATGAATATTAGTGACAATGTCCTTCAATCGGAATGCGCATGCATAGAGCAATTACTACACAGAAGAGTTCTCAAGTTTCAGTGTTTCAGAAGATACAACAAAGAACAAAAAAAAAATAGTATCTAACCATTGCCAAATAATTGCTTGAGATTTGACTATTTGAGAAATAGACTAAATATGCTCGGGCATGTCATAAATGCACTGACAAGGAGTCAAAAGAATGAAATAATTTTAGGGATGTCCATGGTACATACAACAAGATAAACATTTTTCCTACTGCCTAAACTCCCACTTTAGGATGATTACCGGATGCCAGATAAGTGATAACTGTATATGAGTGCATAAATATTCAGACTCTTAATTTTGAGCTATTATGGACAGTGAAAGACCTTCCAACACTGAGTAATTCTGCAATACTTACTGCCATAACTCGACCAGTGAACTCATCCACAATAAGCACTTCCTTGCTTCGGACAATGTAATTCACATCTCTAAGGAAGAGCTCCTTGGCTTTGATTGCATTTAAAACATATGAAGCCCACTGTTCACGGGGATCATAAAGATCATTTATGTCCAGTATTTCTTCAGCATCAGCATAGCCTTGCTCTGTAAGTAAAACATTCCTCTGTTTTTCATCAACCTGAAGGAAAGGTCATTTGTAAGATGAAAATTAATATTTTAGCTAAGCAACCAAAAAGGAGTATGACTATGACTAAGCACAGATTTATGTCTCAGTAAAAGTAATATAACTACATGAGCAAAACGTACTATAACATTATACTCTTTTGAAAAATAACAGAAATAGAATATTACTGTAAATGTCTTGTAGAACACTAGAATATCATCTCAAACGGAAAGAGCAACTGCAAGTACTAGAAATTATGGAGCAAGAAATAATCGAGCACAGAAATGATCCAGAAAAAGATGTATTATAGAAAATACGTTATATGGCTCATTCAAAAAGATATGTTACATGATCTATCTAGAGCAGGGTATCCATTCTAAAGTGATTCTACAGGGATAACAGCTAGTTCATTGTGCTCACAGTGTAATGAATATCTCGTTCAAAAGCTTCAGCTATTTTTGCTGCTTTGTAATACCGATCACTTGGCTTTTCAGCAAGACCAGAAATTATAAGAGGTGTTCTTGCTTCATCAATAAGTATGGAATCAACTTCATCTATCACACAGTAATTGAAGTCCCTCAAGACAAGCTCATCGACAGTCTGCAAAAATAAATTTTAGTGAAGTGCAGAAGTTGAGAATCTGTGTGTTCCTTCACCTATGGAAAGAAGGGAAAGAAATTGTTGTGGCTCGCAAAAGGTAAACATGCAATACAATTTCATACGAAGGAGCAAGCATACCATTGCAAGATTATCTCTTAGATAATCAAATCCAAGCTCACTGTTTGTGACATAAGTAATATCACATGAGTAATTTTCCCTCCTTTGCTCAGGTGTCATGTTCTCTGCCAAAATAAAAAGTAAACATTAAACCAACAATCACTGGCAAACAGGAAAAAAAAATTGCAATGACAGAAATACAAAACAGAAGTGCTTAAATGGGCATGTGAAGCTGTTGTGCATCAGTGACCAGGCTTTCCTGGATCAGAAAAGACAATTTCTTGGCTTCCATATTCCATTTTCCTCTTTTCAAAAATACATGCCAGAATTTTCATCAGCACTTCATTCTTGGCCCTGAGAGTTCATTTATTTTTTCTTAAAAGTATCCATAATTATGTTTGAAATATTTATGTTGATACTGAACAAACTGTGAAATCAAGAGATGGCACAAATAAAAACAATTAGCAATGTGATGTGATGACATACGTTGAATTAAGCCAACCTGCAGTCCTAGAAATCGGGGAACTTGACCAACCCACTCACAATCACGCCTGGCAAGATAATCATTTACAGTGACGACATGCACTCCTTTCCCACTCAAAGCATTTAAGTAGGCTGGCAGAATGGCCACCAGTGTCTTCCCCTCTCCAGTCTTCATTTCTGCAATCTCCCCCTTGTGCAGAACCATACCACCAACCAGCTGTACATCAAAGGGGCGAAGACCGAGAACTCTCTTGGAAGCCTCCCTCACAACAGCAAATGCTTCCTGTAATAACCAACAAATCACGAAGTTACTCAACCCTGAGATATCTTTCTTTAGGACATGTTGTATTTATCATAAAATTAGCTTACTTTACAGTATTTTTTACAGTTTTCAGACATATATTGTAGTACCTACTGGAAAAGAAGAGCAGATGATATTAACATAATAGTAACTTCTCCCAATCGATGAATTTGATCACATCTCCATCTATTATATAACCTCCTTTCCTATTCCAAAAATGAGTAAATTCTGTTTTGACAACATTCATTTTTAAGTTGTTGTGTTGTATCGACCTTTTCCTTGTAACATAAACGGATTGTCTCATTTTATGACAAGTGGAATGAGTTGGCCCATCACCACCTCATCCTTTATAGGTAAAGGCTGGCACCAAATGAGGAATTTCGTCATGTACCAAATTTGATAGTATAAAACACTAAAATTAAAAAAATTAGGTCATAGAAACACTGAAAAGAGTAATATTTCAACTTACACCCCATTTGGCAACTAGGTATTGGCTCAGGAATTGTAAGGATGTTGTTGTTTGGCTACCAATGGAATTGAATTGATGATTCCAAAGTCAATTCTAAATAGCATGGCATGGCCAGTTGTTTAACTTAAGTATCGCAATTCATCCAGAACTCACCATACAAAATAAATTAAAAGACCAATATTTGAAATTTCAGCATCATGTTCAATCATAATATTTTACAAATTCAATCAAAATTTATTGGAATAAATTAAGGCTTAGAGAAGCTGATTTCTACACAATGGTGGGCATAGGTGCACAGGTGGTCCCACAACCTCCTAGAGAATGTTTAGTAAAAGTTCGGTTTGTGGAATTTCAGGCTTACATTCATACTATGAATTTTTCATGGTATTTTCTGAGATTTGTTGAGATGATTTAGCGGGTAATAAGCTATTGTATGTGCATTAACAGACAAAGGTGCACATGTGAGCCTCACAGCCTTGTACAATGCCCAATGGTACTTATAATAAAATTTTGAATTTTTTAATCAGCTCCAAAATCCCCGATAATAGGATTTGAAATCTGATTGAACGAATTAATTAAATGCAAATCTAGGCATCCAAAAGAAGTGTTAAGTGCTGTAAAAAATGCAGATGTTGTAAATTAACCTAGAACAAGTTGTTTATCTAGTGCTGTGGAATCTAATGCCACGTTAAAGCACTAGTCATGTACATATTGAACTTTCAAATTACTTTCTTGTAATGTTCTATTGTATATATTCAAGAATTAACCTTTTTTTTTTGGGCATAGCAGCCGTAAGTAAAATGAAAAATATGCTACCACGGTCACAATCGTACAGCTAATGTTGCGGCATGGCATGACAGCAATATGCTGTAAGAAAACAATGCAGACTAATTAGTTATCGCTTGATTCACCTCACCATTGTCCTACAGCCCTACAGGCTACACTCCTAGTCCCTACAGTTATATCTCCATTCAATTACCACCAATCTCCACAACCCCCTGCCCCCCACATCTGATCGGAACTGAACTGAAATCGGAACTTCGGAAGTGGAAGCGTACGAGATTATATATGAACAATTGCAGTGTAGTGTACGCACGGGGAGAAGGGAATCGAGGGAGTCCCCGGCGCGCGCGCGCTCCTGCAGCGCGGCGGTGCGGACGCAGAGGTCGGCGTCCGAGAGCGCGGAGACCTCCGGCTCCATTCTGTTGATGAGCGCCACGGTGTCGGCGTACTTCCTCCTGGCCGCCTCCCCGTCGTCGCCGCCGCCCCCGCCGAACATACCGCCCAGCAAGCCCCCCAGCCCCGCGCGCGCCACCGGCCCGCCGCTCCGCCGGCGCAGCGCGCGGCAGCGTGGGCGGTGGAGCTGGACGCTCCCACCGCAGCCGCCGCTGCATCCGAGAGGAGACGGGTGGGGGAAGTGGAGGGCGGTGGCGCAGGTGGCGGTGGCGGGGGCCGCCATGGCCATCGAGCGCTCGCCGCTCGCCGCTCGCCGCTGCTGGCTTCGGCTCCTCTCCGCTTCGTGTGGTCTAGTGCAGCGAGGCGTGCATGGCCACGGGGCGCCGCGTGCTCTGGGTGATGGCCAGTGGCTGTGGCTATGGATGATGGAGGATTGGAGGGTGGTGCAGGGGAAGAAGAAGGATAGGGAGGTGGCCAAAGCACATGTATGATCGGCCCACGTGAAAGCTTAAAATGGACTGGACCGGGTTGGCCCAACCCGGTTCCAGACACTCAAATCAAGTGGCACACAAACATCCCAACAGCCACGCTATACATACAATCCCTCTAAAACACTACTAAGCTATTGGGATGCTCTTACAGCTTATTTCAACCGAAAAGGTTTCGTTTGATCCCTCAGTTTTGGCTTCTTGCACCAATTTGATCCCCAACTCCAAAACCAGATATAATTGGTCCTTAAATTGTTAAAATCAAATTTGTTTGGTATCTTCACAGTCAAACCTGGCCTAAGGGCGGCTTTTATCGATGTGGATGTGGATGTGGATGTGGCTAGCTTTCGCCGACGTGGTGGACATGTGAACAAAAAATATGGCATTGTCATTCTTCACTCATTTTTAATAGCATCACACCTGCAATGGGCGAAGGGAAGGCCAGGAGCCTGGGAGGACCACAATGGACGACCCCGACAATAGCACCGGAGGTGGGGCCCCAATCCACTCTTGCCTCTATGCGCCGAGCCTAATCCAAAATTTTAAAATATAGTCAGAATTCAAATTTCATTTTCATCAGATTTTAGATACAACAATATTTAAAAATTTAAACTCTTTTAGTCAGAAATCAATTTTTTAAAAAAATGGTCGGATTTCAATTTTTTCCAAAATTACCTAGATTTCAAAGATTTTAAATTTAGCCTGACTTAAAATTAAATTTGGACAGATTTGTATTTTCTAGTGTGGTCAAATTTTCAAATTTCAAAATCGTGGACTCATGTCAAAATGATCTTTTTCCACGGCCGCCGACTCATTCCGTGCGAATACCATAGGCTTTTGTTGAGGTAAATAAATGATTCATACCGCACCATTGTCCATATACGAAATCCTCTTGTTCATTTCGCACAAGTCATCCATCACGAACAATGAGTCCCACGTAAGTCAGGCCCAAGCTGAATATCATGCGAGTAATTTGACATCCAATGAACTCTGCAACCGCAGGTGAGCATCCCGACGCTCTTATTGTGTAAATTTTGCGCCTGTACGACAAGTGAAATAATTACTCATTTATCCCCTACCCCGTCAGAAAAAAAAAACGAATCAGGCAAAATCATACAACTTCCACTGCATCCCTCAATGGCATTTCTCTAAGACAATATGTGTTTGGGCCTTCACATGTTCCGGGACGCACGATTTTACTATTATACTCCGCAAAGCTTTTAGCTTTCGTTTGGCAACTCTCTGAATCCAAACTGTTTCATATCATGCTCCTCCAATTTACTTGTGTTATCTTGGTTCTGGCGGGACCAATTTGAGACTGCGCATCCACTCGCAGAAACTATGGTCATCGAAGTGGATGAAGCTGCTTTTTAGTCTAGCTCTTTGCTCAGGAGCAAGTGTCCGTAGTTGAGGGAATCTTGATTCCTGAAACATGCAAAGGTGTTCCTGTTAACCATTACAGCCCTGACAAGATAGATGCTCGCAGTTCACTTTAATATCAAGGAGAGAAGGACCAAATTAATAGCTGCTGTAACAATTGTCAGTATAAAAGCCAGTGACAATGAAACTCAGGTAAAATAGAATGCCACTGTTAAGGTTTGTAGAAAATATTACCTGCTCATAGGTAGGGTCCTTGTGAGCTGGTATCAGGCGTGAAACAAAATACCTAGACTGAGAACTCCCTTCCTGTACCGAAATAGCAAAATAAAAAATCGATTAGAAAAGTAAAGGATGTACCTCTCTATAAGTTAAATGATACTAGCTGCGTAGTGAGTTCGTAAGTATTATCAGACAATGATTTAAATTTTGGAATATTTGTACACAGTAGATCAAAGATGTTCAAAAATCTCATGTACCATGATTTTCTTAAATCAAGAAATATCGAGAACTTGTCCATTTTTAATCAAATGGAGTCAAATGATATTTTATTTTTTGTCTTTATTATTATGGGCAAGTTCTTTTACTATCTATACTTCATTTTTGTCATGAAGTCATAAAGTGTTTTCTAGTATCACCAAGGGTCAGACAGAAACAACCTCACCATGATTTTTTAATCCTAGAGGTAAGGTTGCGTACAACAGGGGCGGACCCTCCATGAGGGCTGGTGGGGCCTTGGCCCCACCTAAAATTTCAGAACCCATTTATACCTAGTTAAAGTACAGAGCAAATTTTTTACATTTTGGCATGCAAATAGGGCTGATGGGCAGCCCTTGGTAATTTGAATATCCAATGGATGTGATCATGAACTAGTGTGTTTATTATTGTTGTGTTCCTATAGTTTTTTTAGTTTGTAGTGTATTTTATCAACGGTAGACAAAGAAGATTTTAGGCTTGCCCCACCTACATTTTCATCATGTGTCCCGACACTGGCATACACTAACCCCCCTACCCCGCCTTTGTGGGAGTTTGCTTGGAAACATTGGGGTATGATGATGATGAAGATGAAGAAATATTGAGAACTTCAAAGCAAATAACAGTTAGGTTGAACTTAAATGAAACGATGTTTCTACTTTCTAGCACCAATTTCCTTACAACTAAGATATGATCTAACATACATGGGCAATATAAGATAGGAGTAAATCAATGAGCAAGAGTTGAAACTAGGAGAAGAATAGTCGGAATTCAGAAATAACAGTGAAGGATGAGGGCAAAATAAACTGACTTTGAATGAAAGTATCCTGGGAGCTGGGAAACGGAGCTCGCTAAGCTCTTCTGCCAGTGTACGGCATGCTGCTAAAGCTGCTGCACTTTGTCCTTCTTGGGCTGCTAATTCAGCACCCTGAAAACATGGTCACAACAGAGTGCAAGAAAATGTTATTGTTTGACAGGGAAACAATGACAACCATAATTGGCCCAGCATGTGATGTGTACTAAATGTTTACTTAGTATTAAGTAAACATTAATAAAGAAAGAAAAAACAGAGATATAGTCTGGCATTCCTTGTCCAACAACAGCATCTACACATATATAACCATCAACTAGTTTATATTTGTTTTTAAAAGTGATATAACAATGATTTGAATGCATTTGCCTTTTCAAATGACATTCATACTTTCTCTTGCGAATTTTTTTTACTACTTATTACATAAACTCATCAAGTGGTATCATGGCCCTCTAATCACTCAGAAGATCTAAAAGGTTCAAATATAGCAATCAGTAACGGGGCCATGCTGAAGAGCTACAAGCCTATAAAAATATCCTATCATCATGAATCATGGTCATCTAGAAGCATTAGAGATAAAAGGATTAAAGTTCACTGAAATAATGAAGTAAAAGACATGGATCTGATAGGAGACATACCAACCAAATGAAAATATCTGTTCCATGGTCTAGTACCACTGCTGCATTCGATTGCATGGCAAGATCATATGCTGGCAGTTCCTCAAAGGTACCACCTTCAAGATGCATTATACAACGAGGTGCCAACATACGGAGCGATAGGTCAAATGATGCATTCAAGAACAAATTCCTCAGCACAGATCTTTCATCTTCATGTCCTATTATGCTACCTAATAGTGGGCCCCTTCTCAAATGAAACAAGCACTCAGGTAGTGACGCCAGCTCTTTTGGGAACCGATAAAGCTTTGACTTCGGAACCTGAGTACCAAATTTGAGAGCTATGTCCTTAACTCTTTCATCAACCATGAGCCTCATATCAACAGCATCAGAGGCAGTTCTAGCACGCAGTACAGTTCTCTTACCAATGATAACAGAAGCAACATCTTCTTGTACACTTCCCAGATAAGCAGACAAACCATCAACAGTTTGCAGCCTCGTGGTGATGACCCTAGTGATTTCTGCTTGGTACATATTAGAGTAACGGACAGCAAACTGGAAGTAAACAAAATCATTCTTGATATCACCCTTTGTTTCCATCGACACGGAAAAACTCTGTGTCTCCTCAACACTATGCATCTGGATACAAAATGAAGTGTCATGCTTGAATGTTTCATGGGAGTCAGGAGATGCCTCTTCACCAGGGCCAATGACTTGAGTGACAAGCATGTCATCTGAACATCTAATCTCAAATAAGCCATGCGAACCAGCTGCTCTTGTCGACGCCCTTTGCAAGTTGACTCCAAACGCCTCTCCAAAATCATCATGAAGTAAAAGCACACCTCCAGAACATTTTGCCAGTGGCTGCAGAACAGGAACCCTCACAGGACATGTTCCAGCACAAAGAATATCAACAATGGTACTGTGTCTCTGTGCTTCATGACCAAGACGCTCCATCCACTTCATAGCTGTCTTCTCCATGTAAGCATAATTTGGGTGTTGAACAGAATGAGGCACTGATCCTGGGCCAAATGTACTAGGGCCACCTGCGCACACCAAGATCCTGTAGTTGCCTCCAGATCTCTTGATGATTCCACGAGACAACTCTGCTGATGGCCCTTGAATAATACCAAGGGCAACCTCTACCGCTGCACCAAGGCATCGGTCTCTCGACACCTCTGGCACACTCAACTGATAGGGTCTCAGGGATGAGAATATTGTGTGTGCAACAGGCAGTGAAGCATGTACAGGAGACAGGTAAACACCTGTCCCATAGATTAGCGCCTTCAAAGACTCATGGGTAGGTGACTTGTTCCCAGGTAGCACATCTGCTGACACTGCCGCCCCCTCCGAAAAATCATAGACTGAAACGGTTCTCCCATAGGAGATAATCCCAATCCTGGCTGTAGGAGGGAGCGAATCCACAAAAGCATGCAAGGAGCCCTGCAGATGCTGCAGGTGTGCCTCATCAAGGCATTCATCTATAAGGATAAAAGTGGGCCCCGACACCCTCGAGTCAGGCACTGGAACAAAGCCTGGCCGCCTATTCCCTGAATGAATATAATCAACAGCTGAGGATGCGAGCTCTGGCCACTGGAGCAGGTCCTGCTTGCTGGAGACCACAAATTCGCCCTCGCTGCTGTTCAGCTTCTTGCAAATGACACACTGCCATTGCCCAGAGCTGATCAAGACGTCACAATACAAATTCACATAAGCCCCACAATTCAAGCAACGGCGTGAATCACGCTCGATGGCCTCCGGCCCAGGCACGACCTCCCTCCCCGGAGAAACTAGAGCTCCGAACCCCAAGCAAGGAGCATTCAGCAGTTTCTTCTGCCTGAGGACCTACAGGTAGAAAAGGCTAATCACAAAAGGCACAATGCTTCGGAAGAAACAATCTGACACACCGCTATGCACTGAACACTCAGTGTATCGTAATAACCATTCCATGCATAATTCTAGTAAAGGTGTAAGCCTGCAAGATCCAGATGGTACTGTACTAATGTGCATGCATATTATAGTCGCGGGGGATAGGCATGGATCATAGCGGCGTGGTGCAAGCGACGCGTACCTTGTGGGCGGAGAAGCGGACGTAGGGGGAATCGACGCTGGAGTCCTCGAGGAGAGGGGCAGCAGAGGGGAGGTGGGCATACGGTGTGGCGGAGCCGTTGAGGTAGTGCGGGGCGGAGGAGGTCGGGAGGGAGACGGCGGAGGAAGAGGAGGAGGCGGCGGCGGCGGCTGCTCGGGTGGCGAAGGGCGCGGGCAGCGGGGAGGCCGGGGTGGTGCGGAAGGGCACGGCGGCCGGGCGCAGCGGCGAGGAGAAGACGGGCGGGCCGGGGGGCGTGCTGAAGTGCGCCGGCCCGCCGCCCGGGCTGGGACTGGGGCTGGGGCTAGGGCTGCCCCGCGCGGACGCCGGGGAGAAGGAGGCCGACGGGGCGAAGGCTGCCGGGAACGGAGGAGACGCGTGCGCCGGCTGCGGCTGCGGCGGCGTCTCCTCCATACCGACCTTATCTTGGATCGGCGGCGGCGGCGGCGAGCAGGAGGCGCAGATCTGAGTTTGGAATTTTGGAATGTGATTGGGGTGGGAGATGGGAGGGGAGGTGGGGGATCTGGAATTCGAGGGCAGGGAGAGTGGTGAGCTTAATGGGGGTGGTGAATAGGATGAATTACTAGTTGGTTTGCGAAGACGATGTGATGCTCGTCGACGTCACGATGGCTTCCTACTGGTGCAGTGAGTCTTCTCAGGCTTGGTTTACCAGCGACGACAGCTCTCGGATCGGCGGCCGGGGAAGATGATCGCTGTTCCATGTCAACGGTAAACTTTGTGTTCCTGCCGTATGATGCCGTTGGCATGTCTAAAATCAACGGTGAAAAATAAAAAAGAATGGACATTATAGTCTACTTGTAGTATGTGTTGACATACCAGTTCTTTTCAGCTTAACAACTTAACGGCTTAACGATTTATTTACGCTTTAAAAAGACACATGTTTTGAGTTTTTAAGTCCTTTTTTCACTGTTTTGAAGGTGGGTCCCAAGAGCATTTCCAGCAGGCACTGCATCACCAGCCCGCAAATTACTGTAGCTACAGTAGCTCGCGAGATACAGAGAGTTGGCGAGGCAGCGCTATGATTGGAGTTCGAATTTCCCACCTAGATGAACAGTAACTTGCGCCGTGATGCAGTGGCTGCTGGCCATACTCTAACATTTTAAAAAACAAGTCAAACGAAATGGATCTAAATCTCGAGACTACCTCGAGAAGCGTTTGAAATTCAGTCATTTCAGCTGTTCAGCCATTAAGATCAGCTGAAAAGAACAGGGCCTAAGATTAGCACATCAATTTACTATTTTGATAAGAAAATAGAACTTTGCAACACTGTCTATCAGCTTGAATGAAATTATTTTCCCGCCCCCACGGTGAGATTATATTTTTCGGTGAGACAAGATGATTACTCCACCTAATTTATGTGCATCCCTTAACCAGTTTGACGACCATTATCCTTGTTTAAATCTCCCATGGTTTGAGATAATTGTCTTACATTTGATGTGTATATTTGTTGAGATAAATGTCGAATTACATGTAGGTGGCAGACGATGTGGAAGTTATGAGCTCTAAAACATGATTGGCATACAATGTAATAAAATGAAAATTTTCCTCCTTGCGGATCCTAGTGAGCTTGTGGATTTTATGATAAGACAGTGTGTTATCCTTTAGTTGGCAACATATCCAATATATACTAGGGAAATGTTGATAAATAGTGAAAAATGTTGTGAATAGTATTTTAATAGTGCTAAGTCCATCTTAAATTAGGAATGGTTGAAGATGGCCTTAGGCTCTTAGCCCAAACACAACATCTCATGCATTCATACCAAACAATGTCGTGCCAACCTTTGAATTTCCTTGAGGGAAAATTTTACTCCGTTTTTTCTGTAGGACGTGTTTTTTATTTTAAAAGTTTTTTGTTGTATACTTTGGTCAATTAATTTGTCTTATTATATGTTGTCAATTGTTACAAACTAAATTGTACCAAAAGTATTTTGAAATACAAAACTACAAAATATGTCTTTTGTATACAAAAGATACATATAATTTGACTATTTGTTGATCAAAATTTATAAAAATTGACTTTTTAAAATCATAATATTCTTAAATTGAAAAACAGAGGGAGGACTTATTTTGCTCTCTTATTTTTTTCGGAAGGTAAACCTTCGTTTTTTAGCGAATGACCCGTTTAATTTAACCTTTTTTTAAACCCATATTTGAGATGAAAAAACCTACTTAAAAAACTAAGACCCAGTTGTTTTCAGCTTAACAGCTTGACGGCTTAACAGATTAACGAATTATCTATGTTTTGAAAAGTTTTTCGTTCTTTTGAAGATGGGTCCTAACACTTTAAAAATCAAGTCAAATGAAATGGATCTAAATCTCGAGACTATCTCGAGAAACTCGCGAAGTTTAGTCATTTCAGTTGTTCAACTGTTTAGCCGTTGAGATTAGATCAAAAGAATAGGACCTAAAACAATTCTCTTTTCCAAACGGATATGCAAAGTATCAAATCGGAGTAGATCATTTACCTGGCAAAGTTGAGCCGAGACAATAGTGTTGGCTTAGGAGTTACTCCCTTCAGAAAAACATGTCATAGTTGATTTTTGGACACATTTTTAACCATTCGTTGTATTCAAAAAAATCTATGTAAGTTAACATTTATTTTGTAACGATTTGTTTTATTATTAAAGATACTTTAAGCATGATTTATATTTTTTTCATTATTGCATTATTTTTTTAATAAGGCAAATGGTCAAACGTTTGTCCAAAAGTCAACTATGATATGTTTTATGAACGGTGGTAGCAGCACAACGGGGGATTTGATGATTCGCCACTCTCAATATCTGTCTTAATAAAATGTGTATTTGTTCTTAATAAAATGTG
This sequence comes from Raddia distichophylla, assembly GCA_005191435.1. Classification (NCBI taxonomy): domain Eukaryota; kingdom Viridiplantae; phylum Streptophyta; class Magnoliopsida; order Poales; family Poaceae; genus Raddia; species Raddia distichophylla. The sequence continues at coordinate 4,560,079 of SPJY01015242.1, read as the reverse complement.
TGAAGAGTACGAGGAAGAGGAGAATTGGATCCCGTACTCAATTGAGCACAGATGAACTATGTATTTATAGACAGATGTGTTTTCGGATTAGCAACAGTGAACATGGGAGAGAAACAAGGTACAGGGGCAAAGTGTGGATCATGCAGCGATCTCCGTAAGACTCGGACCTATACAACAATCTATTCAACGACTAGATTACAACAGTATCCAATGCTCAGCAATTGCTATGACTCTTTCGACATCCTCCCGCAATCTTTACCCATTTGACAAAGGTTAAGATTGATAATATGAAACTGAAGCTGTTGTTTAGTCTGGGGCTTGGTAAATGTATCAGCCACTTGATCCTTTGATGATATGAACTGAATATTGAGCAACTTTTGAGCTACCCTTTCTTGGACAAAATGGTAATCAACTTCAATGTGCTTAGTTCAACCATGGAAGACTGGGATTTGCTGAGAGATAAGTAGCTCCTATGTTGTCACACCACAATTTAGGAGGATGTTGTTGATAGATCCCAAGCTCACAAAACAATGACTGCACCCAGATGAGCTCTGTAGTAGCATTAGCCATACCTTTTTACTCCGACTCTGTACTAGATCGAGAAACAGTGGCTTGTTTCTTGGAGCTCTAGCTGACCAAGTTAAAGCCAAGAAAAACAGCATAGCCACTGGTGGATCTTCTATCATCTGGACAACTAGCCTAGTCTGAATATGAAAAGGCACTGAGTTGCATTGATCGACACCTGGTGATCTTCAGTCCAGCGCTTACTGTTTTCTTCATATATCTGAGTATCCTCTTGACAGCTGACTAGTGAATATCCCTTAGTGAATGCATAAATTGGCATACCTTGTTAACTGGAAAGGCAATATCTGGCCTTGTCAAGGACAGATATTGCAGAGCACCCACCGTACTTTTGTACAAAGTAATTTCAGCTTCAGACAACAAATGCCCTTGTTCTTGAGATAGTTTGTCAGATGTTGACATGGGTGTTGCTACTGGTCTACAGTTGTGCAAATTGGTCTTCCTCAATATCTCACTAATGTATTTTTATTGAGTAAGCACATTCTTAGAAGGACTAGCTCTATGCACTTCAACTCCTAGGAAATAATGAAGATTTCCTAAGTCTTTGATTGCAAACTCTGTGTTCAGACTTGCAATCAAATTGTCAATAGCAGAATCAGAGGAGCCAGTGACTATAATGTCATCAACATACACAAGCACATAAGTGACAACTCCCCCTTGATTGTAAATGAATAGAGAACAGTCAGTCTTGGAAGAGATATACCCCAATTCATGAAGTTTTGTGCTCAGTCTGGAATACCAAGCACATGGAGCTTGCTTTAACCCATAGATTGCTTTTTGAAGCTTGCAAAGGTACCTTGGAAGCTAAGGATCCTCATATCCTGGTGGCTGTTTCATAAAGACTTCTTCTATCATACCATGAAGAAAAGAATTTTTGACATCCAATTGCCTCAACGCCCACTGCTTAGTCATGGTGACACCAAGGACCAATCTGATAGTGGTTGGCTTGACTAGTGGAGAGTATGTCTCTGAATAGTTAAATCCATACCTTTGCTTAAACCCTTTGGCAACTAGCCGAGCTTTGTATCTCTCAACAGTACCATCAGCCTTGGTCTTGATCTTAAACACCCATTTACAATCAATGACATTCTTACCGGGTGAAGGAGAAACTAGCACCCATATATCATTTTGCACCAAAGTTGTATATTCCTCGTCCATAGCCTTTTTTCATTGTGAATCTGCTAAAGCCTCAGTGTGACTTTCAGGTTCAGTTGGTTGTGTGACTGCTCCTACTAAGGCATGCTTGGGATTGTAAAAGATAGTTCCATCAGTGACCTGCTTTGGTATGAAAACATTGGACTTTGACCTTGTCTGCATTCTGAGAGGTGAAGATGCTTGCATTGAATATTCGGTAGGTGCAGTAGGTGACTTAGCTGGAGAATCAGCTTCAGATACTGCTGCATGTGGTTCTTCAGATACTGCTGCATTGCCATGTACACTGCTAGATGATGCATACGCATTGCTTGGTGTCGACAAAATATCACCTTCAGAGAGGGCAGTAGCATGATCATGACTACCACCCTCTGAATCAGCAATAGCAGTAGGCAGTGAAGATTCACCTGCAAGATAAGAACTACTAGAGCAACTGGGTTGACAATAATCTGCATGTGATCAGTTTGATAGGCCGGCAAAGGAGATTGTGAGCAGTGTATGTCATTAGTACGGAAAGGAAACTGATGCTCATCAAATATGACATCTCTGGAGATATAGACACGACCAGTAGATATGAGCAAGCATTTGTACCCTTTGTGAGACATGCTATAGCCTATGAATACACACTTCTTAAAACCTGAAATCAAGCTTATGGGAATTGTAAGCTCTCAAGTGAGGCCAGCAAGCACATCCAAAAACCTTAAGAAGTGAATAGTTAGGTTTTGAACCTAGCAGCAGTTCTATGGGAGTGTGTTGGTCAATGCTACGGCTAGGCAACCGATTGATGAGATAACAGGCTGTCTGGAAAGCATCATCCCAGAAACAAAGGGGCACAAAAGAGTGAGCTAAGAGAGTTAGCCCCATTTCAACAACATGCCTATGTTTTCTTTCAATTTTACCATTCTATTGGTGTGTGTGAGGACAAGAAAATTGGTGTGTAATTCCAATTTGAGAGATAGGAGTTGAGTCGTTTGTATTCACCACCACCATTACTTTGCACATACACAATCTTTCGATTCAAGAGATGCTCAACATGGGATTGAAAATATATAAAGGTTTTAGTTACATCAGCTTTACTGTTTAGAGGAAACAACAAGTAAACTTACTAAAGCTGTTTACAAAACTAACATAAATCTATTTCCATTGACTGATGTTCTAGCAGGACCCCAAACATCAGTTACAATAAGATGAAGAGGTGCAGGTGACAATGTCAGAGAACGAGGAAAGGGGAGCCGGTGACTCTTTCCCTGTTGACATGCATCACAAATTGTAGTTTCAGTAGACTAATTGAAAAGCAAATTGTTGTGAGCAAGAACTTGATGAACTACTGCAGGTGCCACTCAGGTATGGTAGGCTTGGTGATGTGAAGGGTTTGTTTGGATGGTTTGACGAGCAGCTTGTAGAGACCTCCAGATTGTCTCCCCTTAAGTAGAGGAGTGTGAGTGACCTGATCCTTAATGACAAAAAATTAGGATGAAACTCAAAACACACTCCATTGTCAGATGCTAAACGCTAAACTAAAACTAGGTTGCGAGTGGTGGTCGAAATATGAAGAACCTCTTTAAGAAGTAAAGGATGATTGCTGGCCTGAATGGAAGACTGACCAACATGAGAAATTGTCATACTTGAGCCACTCGCTGTGTGGACTTGATCATTGCCAATATACTTCTCCTTCAGGTTCAGCTTCTCCAGCTCACTACTGATGTGATCGGTGGCGCTAGTGTCAGCATACCAATTTTGGTCGATGTCGTAGGAGGCAGACACATTGACCGCAGTAGCAGCCAGCTTGCCTTCTTTAGCTTGGTAGGCATGGTTGAACCGGTTGTAGCACTTCAGAACGACATGCCCTGGTTTGCCACAAATTTTACAGACAGCACGGCCACCACTGTCGGTGCTCCCACCGCTGTTATGGGTGCCTTATGAAGAGCCTGATGAAGATCTCGAGTTTCCACGACCTGAAGATTGAGTCTGTGGGAAAGGCCCCTGTCGACCTTGCCCACGCCCGCGGCTACGGCTACCACCGCGACCACCGCGTGACATCATGTGCACGGCTGGACCCAGGTTGTGGCGCTCCTGTCTCATCTCATAATTGAGGAAGTGTGAGTAAAGATCATTGAGGCTCATGGGTTCAGCTCTAGTGGTGATAGAAGTAACAAATGGGTCATAGTCAGAATCAAGACCAGAGAGGAGATAGGTGATGACTTCATCAGCTCGAAGTGGCTGACCAGCAGCAGCAAGACTGTCAGCAAGGTTTGTAACTTTTTGATAGTAGACAGATGCAGAGAGATCCTTTTTTTGAAGATTGGCTAATTGCATTCGGATTTAATTGCATGATATTGGCGCAAGATTGTGAGGAAAACATGCGCTCTAATGCAACCCAAACGTCTCTAGCTGTGGTGAGAAAAACTACTCGGGCAAGAAAATTATGGGATAAAGAAGACATAATAGTACTCAAAACCAGTTGATCTTGCCGCATCTAGTTCACATACTCCGGATTGGCAACTTGAGTCTCACCAAAAGAGGTCGTCTCCGTGATGGTGACCTCTGGAGTAACGATGGTGCCATCGATGTAGCCCATCAGTTGTTGGCTGCGTAGATATGGAAGAAGCTACGCCTTCCAGAGGAGGTGGTTGTCATTATCCAACCTGATGTTGACGAGAGCTCCAAAAGTCGGCGTGGGAAGCAGGCCTGACGAAGAGCTTAGGACGGGAGCGGAGGCAGAGGAAGCAGAGAAGTGAGCGCTGGTGGTCGACATCTCACGAATCACTCAGTGGCTCTGATATCATGTGAAGAGTATGAGGAAGAGGAGAATTGGATCCCGTACTCAATTGAGCACAGACGAACTCTGTATTTATATACATATATGTGTTTTCGGATCAGCAACAGTGAACGTGGGAGAGAAATAGAGTATGGGAGAGAAATAGAGTACAGGCGCAGAGTGCAGATCATGCAACGATCTCCCTAAGACTCGGACCTATACAACAATCTATTCAACGACTAGATTACAACAGAATCACAGAATCCAATGCTCAGCTGCTGCTATGAATCTTTCAACAAAATGCCACTCTGATCTACTGTCATATACATATAAGGTCACAATGGGATCTTGATCAATGAGTTATATCCAACGGCTGTAAAGCCAAGCCTAGGAGCGCTGAGCCTGAGAGTCGGCGAGGGAGCGGAGGAGGCATCAATGGCCGGGGAGGAGACGACGGCGAGCTCCCAGGCGGCTGCTCCGTCAACTATCCGCCTCGTCAACTTCATCTCCTCCGAGCAGGCAAGGCTGCTACTCTCGCTTTCCATCCCGGCGGCTCGCCGGCTACTGCCCTAGCTTGCGGGGCTGAAATCGGAAGGGGGGATCCCCTGGAGAAACCACTGAAATTCGCTCGTGGGGGAAAATTTCGCAGCTCGACGAGGCGAAGCGGACGAGAGGGGAGCGCGCGGATGACGGCACCGCCCAGCGCGACAAGCCTCTCTTCCAGGTTTTCTCCCCAATCCGCTGATTCCGAAGCGATTTGAAGTCAAACGCGCTCTGCTGTGATAGCTAATGCGGGTGCTCCTCCTGCGCAGATCTTGCAGGAGAACAAGGAGAAGAAGGACGCCGAGTTCAATGAGCGCTTCAAGCACAGTATGTTTTTTTGCTTGTTCCTGTCTTCTCTTATAAATTTACACAACGGAGTCAAGGTTTGTCAAACACCTTATACTTCAAATTACTTACCAAACACCTAGGTTGAAGCTAAGGTTTAAGAAATCGCTAATCAGTAATCGATTGGCGGATTAGCAATTAAACGGGATTAATCCATGGATTAATCCGAGCAAATCAGAATTGATCGGAACTAATTGGTAATCGCTTCTAGGCGGAGGACTGCCCATTAAAGATTAATCGGGGATTAATCGTGGGTTAATCATGATTTTTAGAAGCAAGTATTGTACATGGCTGCATTGATTAGAATAATAAATATTAACCCATAATACATAATGAGGAAAATGAGAGCCTGTCCATGTTATTGAGACAATATTTCATCCGGCCACAAAAATTTGTTGTTTTGAGCATTGATATGGTTCTTACAAATTCTACTTTGACCACTAATTACTATTATACTTTATTCATAAAACCCAATAAAATTATAATGTTATAGAAATACTTTTTGAGATGAATCTAAACATATGATTTTCATGTACCCAGTTATATTTATGGCTAAAGCTTGAAACTTTGACTTGCACGTATCTTTAATGACAAATATTTGTGACTGGAGGGAGTGTGTTCAAAAGTTCGCTGTAAAATGTTTCTAAAATGCTGTCCACTTGTTACTTAAAGTTACTACTGTTGTTACTTGATTAAAATAAGTGATGTACATGGGATTTTGTTTGATCAAAATTTGGCCTTGTGACTCTCTTATCAATTCTATCTAGGACCTCCAAAAGCCTTAGATGAGGATGAGACTGAGTTTCTTGACAAACTGGCATCGGTGAGCATTTCAACATATGCTAGCATTGAGAATCCATGTTTACGTTCAAGCTAGAAACTGGAGATAGATGTTGCTGTTTGTTCCCCAATGCATATCAACGTGTGCATCTCACTAGAAGCCTCTTTCCCGTATGCGCTTTGCTATTTTCTTGCATACCACTTATGAGGAGCACCAAAAATGTGTTGGGATCCTTTTTATGTCATATGTGGTGATTATGACTGGTTTGGTACATACTGTTTTATTCATAATATATTAAATCTTTATTTGCATGCTGTTATTTTAATCTTTGCATTGTTCATTCATTTGGAAGGAGATTTTTTTTTTCCATTTCCTTTACGATAACTTAATAAGAGATAAAAAGGCCCTGCTATGTGATAATTGTTCCAAACCTGTAATCCTTTTAAACTTAAATGCTAGTAGAACTAAGATATAGCTGTCTCACCGGCAGCATCTTGTTCTCTTCTGAGGGGCTATCTCAAGTTTGTAGTCCTTCCTGTTGCTACATCCTATAAAGCACAGCCTCTTAAATCAATTTTTTTTGTATGTTTAGATTCCTTCCGTAGCTGGAAAAAATGTTTTAATATGGTGGAAATAAACATTTGTATGACACATTAGTTAGAAAATTGCCATCCTGTAGTTAACTATGGCAAACATCATCAGAATAAGGAAGCAGAATGCATTATTAACTTGAGTGAACATTGTGAAAACTGAAAACATGACTTCATTATTATTCTGTGAAAAGGATTTATGGTGAAAGCTACAAAGTGATTTTATCTGCTCATGTAATGTTTACTTCTTTTTTATTTGTGAGAATAATATGCCTTTGGAGTTGACAATTTAGTCAATTATCATATTGGAATTCCAAAAAAAGTAGGAAAACAATCTCAAGCAGAATTCTTAGATGGCATGATCATATGCCTATGAATGATCCCAATTATTAGTCAGCATTTGTTATTTGAAGAAATAATAATTATGGGTAGAAACAGCATGGGTTTTAAATTATACTCGCTTCATGCTATAGTCCACATGTTCTGCAACATCTTAGTTTTCTCTTTCATGTTACTTTGTTGCAGTCAAGGAGGGAGTATGAACAGCAGGTGGCTGATGAAGAAGCAGAGCAACTCCGCAGTTTTCATGTTAGTAATATACCAACAAGTTGCATGTGTAGATTTTTCATTTCCAAATGAACCTGGCTTTCAATGTTTTCCAATGTGTATATCTTTCGAAAAGAATTGCTATTGAACACTTCTTTTTTCTTGTGGTGTTGTGCCTATAGATTTGATTTCTAGTATTTAAATTTTCCTTTTTGGCAGACCACGTATGTATATGTTTTTTCATTCTTAATTTCTATTGTTGCCTATGCGATACATTAATAACTGATAGAAGTGAATGTAACAATACATCGAACTTTTATGATATGATCTCTGTCAGACGGTCAGACCTCAAAGAGGTTCATGGCTGTTCAAGTTAAGCCCCAATTGTTTTTGCAGAAAAAGGTTCTTTACGTACATGCAGTTACTTCTTTGCCTGTCAGCTTTTGGTCGTGTTGTTTCATTTGCTTACTATGACAAGGATAGTATAAACTTGCTAAGTTTTAACCTAAATATATTTTGAGCATAGATGTGGTCTTGGTTTCTTTGCAACTTAATATGTTTATTTTGATATGTGACAAGATACAAGGTTTCGAAAAGTGAATAATCTCAGTGAGCGCTTTATTGAACTCTGAGACAAAGAAGCATGATTGCTATAGACTTGCAAATGCTGCTCATATTAGTGTTGATCCTTCCCGAGGAAACTACAAGTGTAGACCTTGTATCTTGGGCATTGAGCCATGTGTATAACTAGTTATGAAATAGCATGACTGATCTGTATGCTATTTAAATAATTTGTTGGTTACATTCATTGAGCATGAGCTATTTCTACAAGGTAGCGACAATTTTGTTATCAATCTCTTTCAAACCATGAAAGACCATCGCGACAAGCCACAACTCTTTGAATTTAATTTGTGATGTTGTAGCACAAATATGTAGTTATTTTCATTTAAACTTCCATCCTGTCATTTGATTTTCTTGGTTGGAATGGATGTGTCACTAAAGTTCACACTACCATCGTCAAAATCTTGGCTCCGCCAAGCATATTCTAAATCACAAAGAATGATATATTTAGGCGCTTTTTTGTGCTCCACCTCCGTACTGATGAATGCTAACTTGGAGCTTGATTTCTGATCTATTCATGTCAAGAATGGTTTCAGTACTAAATTGCAGAAGATAGGAAGTTTTGCCCACTTCACCAAAAACTTTGTTTCTTGTTAGATCATTTACCAAATGGAAGTCATATTGTAGATCTAATGGATGCTTGTTTATTTTCTTTCAGGAGGCGGTAGCTGCCCAGTCCAGCATTATTTATGATCTTGAGACTCCTACAGTCTCTAGACCAGAGGTATGCTATATATACAAAGAAGATCTAGGTTTAATACTTTCATGTCATAATTTTGAGACGACAGAAACAAAAATATGTATATATATATTAAACTTTGTGCTACTTTCACTGTCGGTCATTATTTACACTGCTAATCTGTCTTGCTTCTGAACTGTGTTTATACCCATTCCTCCAGGAGAGCAAGCCTAAGCCACCTGCAAAGAGGAGCCAACCTGCAATCCTGAAAAATATAATAATTTCTGTGAAGCCGCAAGCCAAGAAAGCAAAGGTAGATGCCGAAGTTAATCCTGCTCCCAAGGAGCTATCTTTGAATGGGCACAGTGCAGACCAACAACCACAAGATGATACCAAGGGAGTACTCGGCTCTCTGGTGGCATACAACGATGATGAAAGTGGTGACGACGAAGAAGAATGACAGCAGTGTTCCAGAATCCAAATCCCAGAATGCTTGGTGTATGGATGGGTACTGGAAGCGTAATTTTTAGAGAGAATAGAGAAACATCCTGTAAGTTTTGTTTGGTGGCAACAAAAGTAGGCTCACTCTCCCTTGTAGCTTCTCCCTGCACACCGACAGCCTCCATGATTTTCTTTTATTGTACGAATGTGTCATCAATGTTGACAAATACTTTGATCTGTCCAGGACAATACTGATGTATCTAATTTTTCCTATTGAGTATTAACGTGCACACGCACGCTCTGGAAACTGCCACAGCCCCAGCTTGCATTTTTCTTTTATCTGCTGGTACATGTTAAACTTCACAACTCCCCCACCGACACAAAATTGGCGATTGCTTTGCCTAACTGATTGGTACTTTGGTAGTATTTGGTAGGTTGCTGCACCAACCTATGAAACCAAATCTCAGCATTTTTTTTCCTGCGTTTTTTTTAACTAGTCGAAAGCTTGGAGCTAAATCTAAACTCTGCTATTTTCCCGTAGTTAATCAAGGAGATGTACGTGCACGACATCACCGAGTCTGCCTCTGCTGGTACGAACGTACGAGCAGCCGTTCACATGGAGAGTTTTGACGCAGCAGTACGCACAGTGGGCGTTGTACTAGTAACATAGGTACTGACGGAACGAGGCACCTTGGCCGTTGTACTCCGGACTCCAGTCCCTTTGTTGTACTGATGATGGAACCTTTGAGAGTAGTACTGTACTGTCAAGTCAAGGAGGAGAGAGAGAGAGAGGGGCAAATAGGCAATGTTGCGTATATATATGGAGCTCCCATGTTTCTTGGTCATGATGTGCCATTGGCAGAAGATTGGGCGTTCGTAAGGTAGGTGAAGACTTGGAAGTAACATGGGTTTGAGACAGAAAGTTTATGTGATTGGCAAGGGAAGAGGAGGCTGGGATGAGGCAGAGCATGGGATGGGGCTATCAACAAACAAATCTTTCTTTCTTCCACCATACTATATCATGTGGCGGTACACACAAACCAATTTGTTGGCAAGGGAGAGAGCTGTGAGAGATGGGCTGGTGTTGTTGCTCCCTCCCCTGCACTGCCTCTTCCCTGGCTCCCCTTGCAATCCTGCATCACACAGCTCTCTCTCCCCCCTCTCCCTCTCATTTATTCATTTATTTATTTATTTGAGGGCAGAATTATTGCTCAAAGTATTCAACATGCTATGCTATTCATGCAGATATTGAGACGGTCATTTCTTTTCATCCAAATGTTTTCGAGTTATCATGCTTCCATGCTGGAGCTTATATGATTAGTTGTACTTCAAGCGGTTCAAAAGCAGAAAAGTATAGGCGATCCGATGGAGGTTGCATAACAAACGCCAGCGATACCTTCTGTGCGATCCAGATAGGGGTGGAAGGAGATTAAACAGTAATTTCATGATGTACTTTGCAAAGTGCAATGGCCTCTATGCCTTTGGTAATAATGATACCTACAGAATTATGACCTTCACTACAATGTCCATGGATCGAGTTATTTTTACTAATGGAATTTTACTTGCCAGTCTTCGGTCTCTTGCGTGTGTTTGGGATATGTTTCTTTGACTCCAATTTAAAGTTCGATTAAAAGGATAGAAGCACGAGGGCAGGAAAAGAAAAATCAAATCTTTTAAATTAGTTCTCCTTTTTTGCAAATTTTTTATTATCCATTCCAATCATTTTTTATAGAATTTTATATAGTATAAAAAAATTAATTTTGCAAACTGAAAAAATACAACAGTTCCTGCAATGGCGTATGGGAATTTTTGAACTGATGCAATGGCGACTTAGTAAATTCATGACGTACTTTGCGAAGTGCAATGGCGTCTCTCCTCTCTATTTTTAGTCCGTTATGTAGCCGCCAAAAGAGCTTTTTTGTCATCCAATGCAAATGCTACAGGATAAACTTTTTTTTTTGAAAGAGGGGCAGGAGAACTGCCGACCTATTTCATTGATAAGTAGGAAAAAATAAAATAAAAACCCGTACAAATACAGGGTACAACCGCAGCGCTCCGCTGCAACCCTGGCCAAAGCCAGACACACCTCCGGCCACCGCCGGGAACACCACCGAAGCCCACTAGGCCAACGGTCGAACAGAGAGAGATACAGGAGGGGAAGAAGGAAAACACCATCAACACTCACGCAGCGACGAACGACTCCTAAAACAGCAGACCCAGCGGAAGCCCAAAGCGCAAGACGGCAAACACGACGCCTCCAACGAGGTAAACGACAGGGGGAACCCGCCGCCGCCGCAATGCCGATAGGGTTTTCACCCAAAGCACAGGAAGATCTGAAAGTGATGCCTCTAAGGAGGGAACGACACCAAAGGTGACGTCAACACCAGCCCAAAAAGGCAGGGCTTTTGCCCAAGACCAGCCGTACTAGCACATAAGGTAGAGGCGGCGGCGCCGGGACGGCCACCCCTGGCGATGGCGCGGTTGGAGACGCTGCGCGCGTGGCAAAAGGCGAGCGTGGCTAGAGACAAGCTGGAGGAAGGCATGGCAGGCGGCGTGCTCCGGGAGGCAGCGCGGCGGCGGGAGGGACGCGAGCCGGGAGAGGAGGTCGCCGCCGGGGGCGAGCTCCATGACGAGGAACACCTTGGGGCGCCGGCCGCGGGACGCCCTCGCAGAGGCCGCCAGATCTGGCCTGGGGAAGGAGCGCCGGCGCTGCCGCCAGATCCGGGATAAAACTTTCACTTGCTAGACATGACACGTACTTGTCCTTTATACTATGAAAAGGAATATATCCTTTAGATTGTAGTGTAAATTGTGAAATTTTTTTTAGAGAAATGGATAGAGGAGACACTAAAATAGTGTTTAGAGGAGAGATAAAAGAGGGGTGTGATACTCTAAATCGTTGCCGTCATAGCCCCTGGATTGTTCAGTATGTTCTGTCACATCAATCAATTATAAAATAAATTGAGAACAATGCAACGATCCTCCCTACTGTGTGCCTATGTCAGCAACCAACATCTAGTATTTCAAAATAAATTGAAATAAAAATTGGAACTTGTTGAAAGGAATAGCAGCCAGCTTCATTTTTCTCAATACAATAGGTTCCAGAATCAGCACCAATGAGTACCTAATTACTATTTAGCGCCTCCCAGTCTCTAGTTTACAAAATCAAATACATCCTACTTAATTAACACTTAGAACTGGGCTGCATAATTCTGTTTCCTAAAGATACATAGTCAGAAAATAAATAAATAGAATCAAGGCTTCCATATCTTCATCATACAATCTTCAGCATACGAGGCAACCAAGTTCCTGTGAGGGTGGTGTGTAATCCCTATGACATCCTTGTCATGAACCTGCAAAATCCAAGCGCGGCGTGTCAAGGCAACACAACCAGTAAAGTTTTGCAATTTTGCACTATAATCTGGCAAAGAGTTCTTCTTGAGATCTTATACAAACCTTCATTAGATGCTCTAGCTTACCGGATTGATAGCTAAAGCAATACATGTTCCTACAAAACAAGCACAACTCCCATGATAATCATGAAGCCACTTCGAGGCAGCACAAGTGAAATAAAAACTAATGGAGCAAAGAACTTCATCACAGATCCTCACATGTCTTCACCAACACAATAAATCCACTCTCCTTTTGGTGAAACTGAAGCCGCAACAAAATCTCCTCCTTCGCGTTTACCAGATGAGAAACTCTTTACAACCTGCAAAAAATTTTCAAGGCAACAATAAACATAAGCTAGTCTATTCATAATGGAAACTTTTCAAAGTTGACTATATAACGCAATTCCTTGTATGCGACAATTAAGCAAATCTGTAAGGCTTAAGATAGAAGCAGCCTTTTGAATTGAAAAAATCTACTCTAATCCTCTTAGAATAGATCCTTGAAAACACCAAAAAAACTAGAGGATTTCGAAATCATCAGAAAAAAAGGGTGACTCAGTGAGCATAATTCAGAAAAACAGTGTTCCAAGTGGGTAAATGCAGCAGGGGGAGACTTTTTAATGGATCCTAACTTTTCATGGAAAAGAAATGGAGAACAGATAAACAACATGCTGGAATATGAAGATTGCATTACACCTGTCCCTGTAAAGTCATGATGTATATCGATGAAGTCTTATTACAGACAACAATGTGGTCAGTATTCTTTGGAAATAAATGGACAGAATTAACAGATGCATCTCCTCCCTGAAAATGAAAGAATGCATATGGGTAAATAAGCATTCCCTACATAAATTTTAATGGAAAGGCTCAGAAAGTATGACAAGTAATTACCCTCAGAGGAGGTGGTGGCTTGAATGTTTGCAAACAATCTGTTGTTTTTGAATCCCATATCTGCGTCAACAATAATGAATAAACACACATATAAGAATATAACATATAGAATAAGATGGATGAGAAATTGAACTGTCTATACAGAGAGACCTGCACACCTTAACAGAACAATCACTTGAAGCTGTAATAACACGGCTACCATCAGAAGAAAAGATAGCATAGTTCACATAGGAGTTATGGCCTCGGAATTCTTTCAGCATCTTCCCAGACTTCAGGCCATGGATTCTGAATAAGTGACAAGGAGAATAGTAAGTTTATAATTCTTTTCAGGAATTAAACTGCATAGGATTGGAATTCAAAATATGTAAGAGCAAAACAATGATTTATGACCCAAAAGAACCAAAAAGGACAAAAAGTAAAAATTAAAAATGATATCTCAAATTGGCAGTTTGAAAGATGATGCGGAAATAAATACAACTAAGTGCAAATCATAATTCAGATTTCTGGCACTAAAAAAATCAAAGGTAGTTTGACCACTAAAAATAGGGAAACAGTTTCACCTAATAAATTATCATGCCGGCTGAACTTCAAATACAAATTTCTGTTATTTGAATTAAATTAACACCAAACTTATTGATACAAAGGGAGAGGAAGGCTGTACCCAGATTTTTTTAAAAGCCATCCAAATTTTAAAAAGGCCGGTTTCCATTTCCCCAGTTCAGGCTGTTATGAATAATTGGAGTTGTATATTGATCCTAGGCCAAGGGGCTGTATATATAGGGTACATGAAACGCCTAGATAAGGCAGCGAAACACAGATAAGGGCAAAGAATCTAACCTATCCTAAGGCCTTACCTCGGTGTCAGTAGAGCACCCAGTGCACAGCGGCAGCAGGACCACGCTGGAACCGGTGCTGGTGACATCAATCCGTGCACTCTAGAGCCCCTAGAGCCCTAAAATTATAAGACATCTAAAATATGTTGGCACATTAACCATGCAGAATTGCCGTAATAACTTCGTATAGCATACATTATACGAAGTTATACGACCAAATTTTAAAAAGGCCAGTTTCCATTTCCCCAGTTCAGGCTGTCATGAATAATAGGAGTTGTATATTGATCCGTAGGCCAAGGGGCTGTATATATAGGGTACATGAAACGCCTAGATAAGGCAGCGAAACACAGATAAAGGCAAAGATAAAGGAACCAGTGCTTGTGACATCGATCCGTGCACTCTCTAGAGCCCCTAGAGCGAGCTAGGAGCAGAAAGCAGTTGATGGCTGCGAAAGTAGAGCCCCTGGGCAGCCGCGGTGTGAGGGGACAAAAAAGAGCACCCTGCGGTGTAGCTGTTACTGATGAACGAGACCAACGAGGTGCCTACCCAACCCTC